>APFE031720691.1:0-29846 GCA_000404065.3 Pinus taeda | reverse complement strand
GCTATCATGTCTAGTAATAGCCTGCCTACATCATTGAATTGTTCATTCAGATAGGGAGGTGGCTCTATAGTCTGGCACTCAGGTCTCATGAAGTTCCTGATGACCTTTTGCAACTCTTCACTGGTCATCTTGTCACCAGCTTCCATCAAATAATTCATGGAGAATGGGATCAGCAACTCTATCTGATCAAAGTGTAACATCTTTTTTATTGACTCAGCATTGATGTAAAAGAGGATCCTCCCTGATGGGGTGCTGACATCTCTGTGCTGGGCATCATAGTGTTCAGCACAGAGGTGAATGATTTCGAGGAAAACATTCACAGCTGGGAGACAGTAATAGGGCAGGTTTGATTCCCAGATCCCATGTGTACCATGTCTGTCCTTATAGTCTTCCCTCAGTCTACTGAAGGTCTGCAAGAAGTCCCTGTTTCCTTGAAAGTCTCCAATGAGACCATCCTTGTCTACTAATGGCAAGGCCTCCAGCTCCTTATTTGTTTGACTTTGTGAGGCCACATTGATGGATGAGGTTGCAAGAGATGCCATGATAGAAGCTAATCTGTACAGGTAGAGGTAATGGTTTGAAAAGTCCTTAAAGAATTTTAGCTGCAGGTCAACTGTTAACACAGTCTGGTGTCCTTCCTTTAGTGGGTAACGCAAGCTGGCTTTTGTAGATTGCTGTGAAATTCACAGGGATGTGAGTTGCTAATGAGAGGCTGCAGAGTCAGTGAGGTTTCTTTGGTATGAAAGCAGGTGGCCTGTACTTGGCAAAAGGGAACAATGCCGAGCACCTCGGGGGCAATTTCGGGGTCTTTAGCCCATGGAACGAGCACTCCTCTGTCGAATTAGGGTTTAGGGGTGGTGCAGATTACTTAGGTTCACTTTGTGTAACAGGTAGAGCTGAATTTCAAGAGTTTAGCTGGTGTTTAATGGTGAATTTTTTACAGAGAATTGAAATGCATGGGCGAAGTAGGAAACTGGCTAAATACCTGGAAAAACTAGCTTGGACGCTTGCGAGCCGGGCTGTGAAGGCTTAATGCCGTCGAATTGTGGACTTGCAACGGTTGAAATCTTGAATTTGTTGGCTGGAGGACAAATTTTACGGCAGCTGGTTGACAACGGCTCCTTCTTTTACGCATGAAAATGACTTAAAACGGCTCATTTGGCCGTTTATAACGTTGAATTTTGGAAAAAGCTCTTATTGGCGCTTTTCCGCCGCTGACGTCAGCATGACGTCATGGTGGGCCCATAGTACAGAGGTGATGTGGCGCTGAGGTGTGAGCCAGGGTGGCAGGACACGGTGGCGGGCAGATGCGGTGGCAGGGCTGCGTGGAGGGCCACGGGACGCGGGGGCGGGCAAAGGTAAGGTGACGTCAGGATGACGTTAGCGTGACGCAGGATGGAGGGTGGTAAATGAGATGGTGGTAAGTGGGTTCCCCGCACCACCTTTGGGGAAAAGGCGGTATCGGGGAGGGGGCTCCGAACAACCCTAGCGCCCGCCACGCGTCCTTGTATGGGCCCAAAACCATTTTCCCCGGACGCTAAAGGTCGGCAGGTTGGGGAGTGAAATTAACCGCCCACCTTTAGATCTGGGCGGCGGAGATCGGACAGTTGGTGGGTCCTCCGACGGGTCGTGCAGGTTGGGAAGGGGCCCGCCATGTGATTAAAATATTCATTTAAATATTTGGGCAGAGAACCTTGGGTTTTATGGGTTTTTTCAGGTTTTGTCACGATTTGAAAAAAGGGGTTATGGGTAGGAGGGGTTTTGTTATGGTCTTTCTTTGCAAATGAGGGTTGAATGAGTAAAATGACTTGGAATGGGAAGAGAGATGACCAGGAGGTTCATCAAAGTGACCAGGTGTCATTTTGATTCCTTTTTAAACAGACCATATGGCTATAATGCCAAGGGGAGGGATATTTATACAAATTTTGGGGTTTATACACCATGGTGTTAATACTAGTAGGGGAAGGGTAAGATAGGGGAGTTATATAATAGGATCAGGGGTTAATATGGATGAAGAGAAAAATGTAAAAGCAGGCCAATACAACTAAGTTTTGTTGAAAGAAACTTAGTGTAGAGAGTAGATCAAAATGAAAAGATCTTTGCACAAGAAATGTGGCTTTTAAAGTAGAAAGGACATCCATGCAACCATAGATCTTTCCCTGCATTTGAACTCATGAGGGGATGTTAGTAACAAATGGGAAAAGGGGAGAAAGGGATGTTAGACATAATCATTTGTTTTGCTTCTTTTATTTTGAATATCAAAGTCAAATCTTTTGAACTGGATATCACTTCTGCAACCCCATCTACCTACCCAACTACTTTGTCTAGCATTTTTTCTTCTTGGAGGGTGCACTTGGACTTGCAGACCCTTTGTGTGCCTTTTCTTTTCCCTGGCTTTTTCCTTTGATTTTCTATCAAATTCTACCCTTATTTCTTCCAGGGTCCCAGATTAAACTGTTGGGAATCTTTCTTCTCTACCTGTACTACTTGTCTGCCAAGATTAAATAGTTTGGACAGACTTCTTTCTCTATTCTACAGCAGGAAATTTAAACATGGTATGATCCAGATTAGGCTGTTGGACCATCCATCAAAATTGAGTCTCTATCAAGATGCAGACACACCTTGTCTCTTTATGGAAATATGGGATCTTTGCATCATCAAAGCAGAGCATATTTGGACGTTTCATAGCCAATCATGAAATATGAAACCTATTGATATAGGTAAGAAACAGAATCAAAATCAAAGACCTTTTTAACAGGATTTTCATCATTCTTTTTAGTTGTAGTATCTTGATTTTTCTTACTTTTAAGATTATAATGTCTATGAACTTCCATTATGGAATTTTCAAATACTTGTTTGTATTCTTCTGACTCTTCATAATCCATTTCAGTTTGGGCAATAAGAAAAAACTCTTGTTCCTCCTGAGTGAGGAAAAAATCTTCATCATCACTTATCCCTAACAAATAATTTGGTTATCATCCAAATCTTCCATAATATTCTCCTCATCATCTATGTAATTTTCCTGAAAAGGAGGCCGAATCTGCTGATATGGTCCATTTTGCTCTCTTTGTTTAATTTGGGGAGTATTTCTTCTGAAATTTAGGTTTCTGGTTTGTTGAACATTTTGGTTTTGACTTGTTTTATTTTGTTCATTAAGGTTCACTTTTTTCATCATTTGATTCACTACTCGGACTAGGTTATCAATCTTATGGTCAACAGTAGAAGTAGAAGGTTCTTCTTTTATGGTTACTCTGCATTCAGACTTCAATTTGGCTTTTTTTCTAGGATGTTGGCTTCAACTTTAATTGCATTTGCTTGCATTTATTCCAAAGTTTTCTGGTCTCTTTCCCTAAGTTGATACTCCATATCTACATCGAAACCATCTGGAAAATCAATCAAGGCTAGGCCAGGGGAGGGCTTGATGTCTTATGAAATGGCATTGTAAACAATATTGAATCTTTCACAATACTCTTCCACAGTTTCATTGGGTTTTCTTTTTAACATTTTATATTCATGTAAGAGTTGAAGTGGGTTCTACTTGATCTCCCATCTAGTGAAAGACGCTTGATGGAAAGCAGAAAGGTTGGCTATACTTCTTCCAAGTAAACCACTAAACCACTTATTTACATCACCTCCTAAACTCTGGGAAAACAATCTCATTTTAACATCATCTTCATCCACTTCTTAGAGGTCAAACACATCATTCAACCTATCCACATGCTATTGGGAAGTATAAGCACCAGCATTGTCAGAGGTCACAATTTTGGATGGGTAATCCGCAAGCGTAGCATTTAGCTGTCTTGGTAACACCAAGGGTGCATACCTTCCTACCATAATTGTCCTAGTAGATTGAGTTGAAGATGGACCTAGTGGAGGTGTAGTTTGGATAACTACAAGGATAGTAGGTACAGTAGTTTGAGAAACCAGAGGTAGGGAAGTTGAAACTACGAAATGAGTAGGGCTAGGAAGTTGTAAATGTATAGACTGAGATTATTGACTAGACAAAGAGGTTGTTACAACAGTTAAAGTAGAGAATTCAACATATTTTCGAATGAAAGATTCTTCTATAGCTTGATCCAACATTGAAACTAGACCTTATAATTTGGCAAATTTCTGTAAAGGTTCAAGATCAGGATCTGATTCAAGGTCTTGGGCTTGGGAGATATACGGTTGCATTATGGCTTTATCTATGACAGTTTGATCTATGAAAGCCTCGGACTTGGATCTAAACAAACTTTGCTTAGAAGGCAAATCAAATTCTATGTCTTGTAAAGTTTCAAACTTCTCTGGAAGAGAATTAGATCTTGACAAAGGAGTACTTTCCAGAGGATAATTGAATCTAGCTAGGGGACTATTACTACCTTGAATCTCGGTAAAGCTTCTTTTTCTCACCAGTTTCTCAGGGTCATCTACAATTTTAGCAGGGTTGCCATTAGGATGAGATCTAGTATAAATTCTTATGGGAGCCAGGGTTATGAAAAAATCATCACACAAAAATCAAAATCAAGATCTATAATCTAGCATATATCTACAAAGAACAACCTCAGATCATGTATTTCATGTATCCTGTGAAGAGTATTTTTATTAATGGTGCTCTAGCAATGTGGAAAAAGTACAAGGCTTGATAGAAAGAGTTACAGTGTTCAGGAACCAACCCTCAATACTTTGAATGACAGAAGTATTTAAACATAATTACATAAAATATTACAATTAATGCCTCAGTGACATGGCATTCTGTTATTGACTTCGAACTAACAGAAATGAAATAACGTGACCAAAAGAGGTGAAATGATAAAGTGATCTGGACATCTGGCACTACTTTGGTGGAGAACAATTGCTGAGTGGCCACTATTTGTATGTTGCGCTGGTGAAGCTGGCCTCTTCGTTAATCTTGGAATTCACACAATTTATCCCATCGCTCTTCATATGGAATGGAAATTTTTGTTACTATGTGTAGATCTCATCTACCTCGGTATACCAAGAAAATGTGGGTTTTACTACCAAAATCTGTTTTATCTCGTGTTGGATGAAACTCATGTTACTAATAGCTTCGTAAAATTTTCTCCCTGTCATAGCACCTTTGATGTGGGAAGACTTGGTTGTATCTTTTGCAATGTCTTGAAGCTTCTTCTTGTAATCTTCCCTGGTCATCAATTTTTCATTGATCACAAATAAAGAAGGAAGACCTTTCTTGTTTAATGCTTCTATTCTAGTGAAAAACCTATTAATTGCTACCTACAAAGTGTGACATTTGTCAGTTGCACAACCAAGTTCTTCTTTTTTAGAACTTTCTTTACTTCTAAGATTATCTATGTTCTGTCATCTATTCCCAAATCATCCAGCTCATATATGTTTTTGGAAATGAGAAACTTTATGATGTGGTTGGTTGTGGAAGGAATTTCTCCCAAATTAGCATTGATAGTGGAAATGGTTTTCTTAGTTTTCTCCATCAACTCTTTTTGTTCAAATATAATCTGGATACATGGCCAGATTTCATCTATTTCTTCAATGATATCATTCCATATAATTTCTTTAACTTGGGCTAATGTGATAGGCAGTGCTTCTTAAGGGACAACATCCATTTTGGAAGCTTTCTCCTTTTGTTTGATTATCTTCTCCATCTTTGTCTCCATTTGCTTCAACTGTGCACTCTACTCCATGATGAGCTTCATCATGTCTACTTTTTTTGTCTTTGTTTCTTCAATGTCCTGTTAGCATTATGATATAGGTGTTGTCCTTGATGGAAACTCACTCAGATGAAAGACCACATTATAGTAGGTTAACAGCAAAGAATTACAGATCAGACTTCACAGAATGCAGAAAGAGAGGTATACGCAAGTTCATCTTGACCAAGCTGCATATACATGCAGGTTCACTGACCACAAGTAGCGTATATGTATACACGCACTTTCACAGAGAAGCATGTATACCTTGGAAAACTAAGTTTTTGGTCCAAGGTATTTGGTCCATGGTATTTTGATCCCTAGTATTGGTCCAAGGTATCTAGTCTGAGGTATTGACCCTAGGTATTTGGTCCAAGGTATTGGTCCTAAGTGGTTATGGTCCATGGTATTGAGAAAGGCCTAAAAATATGAAAGGAGGAGAAGATCATTAGGCCAGATGTGCAAGTATCGAATATCTAATGAAGTGTGAGATCTAGTATGCAAGTTATTGGCTTATGGTGTTGTGCTTGATCTAAACCAAGGATGAACCTTAGCAGTTGATGAAGGATAAGGTCTAATGATAGATCAGGATCTTAAGGCTTGAAATGAATTATCATTATGTGGTTTGATCATGTATAGTCTAGATATGAATACTTACGCATGTGTTATTCTGTAAATATTATGATCTAGGTATAACTGAAGTCTATAATAGCTGCAGAGATATGAATTAATATTTGCAGATGTATATGCTGGTTGGCTTTGAGAAAAGCGTGTATACACACAGGTTCGACACATGGAAGTAGTGTACATACCTTATAAAGTATGTTTCAGTTGTTTCTATTTGTTGTTACAGAGTTTTGGGTTCTGGTTCTGATTCTGGTTACGGTATTCTCGTGACAATATTCTGAATGATTAGATTGATTGTGATTTAACTATGGGTTGTCAAGGTGATTGATTGATTTGGTTGTGGTTGATTCAGAAAGTGATTGGTTTATGTAGATGTATTTGATTATTGAATTGCAGTTATGATGTTGTTGATGGATCTAGTTTGAAAATTTATGAAACGTGGTCCTTGGAGTAAGCAAGAAGGTCGTAGCCTTCTGACCTATCGTCGCCTACGTACTAGTACTCATATCGGCTAGTACAAGAGTTAGGGGGTTGTAGCTCCCTTCCAATAGAAACTATAGAACGAGAGAAGGTTGTAACCTTCTGCAGGTAGAATCCTACATACTGGTATAAGTCTGCACTAGTACAAGATTGTAAATAGATTCTCTTGTTATTAAAAGAACACAAAGACGATAACAGCAGGTGGTTTTCACCCACATTGGGTTTCCACCTTATATCTTGGTGTTCATGTGTGTTTCTTATGTGTGATGCTTTATTCTACTTTTACTGCACTAGCTAATAAATCTCAGATATACTGGTTAAATTTCAATGCATGATAAATTGGGTAAATCAAAAGTTCTCTGCATATACACTGGTTGCTTTAAATACAGTCGTGTATACATGCTAGTTCACTTAGCTGAAGTAGCGTATACAAATATGTTTGGGAAATTAAATTATTGATTTGATAATACTGATTCACCCTGCCTCTCAGTATTATTTCCAACAATTGGGATCAGAGCAGGTCCTTCATAAGAATCTTGATCACTTGAAGGGAGATCCATCATCATGAGTAATCAAGAAAGCATGGGATCCATAAAACCGCCAATCTTTGATGGGAGAAACTTTGTTTATTAGAAGATACAAACCACATCCTATCTACAATCACTTGGAACGGATGTCTGGGAAATCGTGGAAGGAGGATATACATTTCCATCAGTAATTCCTACAGATATGGCAAGTAAAAAGAAATATGAAACCAATGCCAAGGTTGTCAATACATTATTGGGAAGTCTGTCACAACTAGAGTCTTTCAAAGTTATGCAGCTCAAATTAGCCAAAGAAATATGGGACAAAATCGTTCTAAGCTATGAAGGAGACTCTCAAATAAAACATGCTAAACTGAAAACTCTCAAAATTCAATATGAAACTCTTAAGATGCACAATGATGAAAGTATAGCTAGTTACTTCTTACATATAGATGAGGTTGTTAGCTATATGAAGAATTTGGGTGAAGAGATAAAGGAAGTTACCTTAGTTGAGAAAGTTTTAAGATCCTTTTCTGCTAAATTTGAATCAAAAGTATCTACCATAGAAGAAAAAACAGGATCTACAAACTATCACTATGACACAGCTTCACAGAATCTTAACTGCCTTTGAGATGAGAAAAGGAGGCCCATCAGATATGAGAGAAGCCACATTTAAAGCTTCAGAAAAAGGAAAGAAATAACTCAATGAACCAGGACATATTTCAGAAGAATAAGGTGAAGTAAACTTTGTCAAGAAGCTTCAACGGGGTTCCGAAAGATTGAGAGGTAAACTACTCTTCAAATGTTTTGCATGTGGTAGAGTTAGTCATTATGCTGCCAAATGTCCTCATAAAGATAAATATGATAAAGGGAAGGGATCTACAAAATGGAATAGAAAACAAAGTGTAAGTAAAAAGAGTTACTATACTCATGAAGATAGCGATGGTTTATCAAATAGTGATGGAGATGAAAATAGTAATGACTATAGACTTCTAATGGCTTATGACGATGATAATTTTTGGGATGATTTAGAAGAAGATGACCTTCATGAAGAAATCTCTAAACTCAAAATTTTTTTAGAAGAAAATAATATGATTATAGATAACTTGACATACGAACTTGCTGAAAAAGAAAAACATAATGAAAAACTAGAATGTGAAATTGTGGGTCTAAGAAAGGATCTTGAAAAAGCAAAATCTCCCAATCTTAGATTTGCTAAAGGATCAGAAACCTTAAATGAAATTATCAACGTTCTCCTTTGATAAAGACAGGTCTTGGATATATTGAAGAAGCATCTCAATCACACAAGCAGTCAACCTCCACTAAAAGCTATCTTGATGCAGCAAAGAACAGTGAATAGTATGACAATCATCAGCAAAGGCATAAAGTAGATCACCAGGTAAATCATGCTCAATTTTCTTCAAGGATGAACAGAAGATACAACCAACCTTAAGTAAATCATACTCAATTTGCTTCAAAGATGAATATCAAAAGAAATTACAATCACCGGGTCAATAGATTTGATAATCGTAGGAACTTCTTTAATGGTCAATGTTTCTCATGTCATAATTTTGGACTCAAAGCTGCTCAATGTGTTGCTTACAAAACCATCATGACTAGAGAAGCACAAAATCAAAGGAATGTGACAAGGATCAAGAAAAGTTCCTATAATAACTTTTCTCTTCTTGAAAATAAAATAGAATGCTCAATCTATAACAACTTTGGCCATGAAGAATCTGAATGCAGGAGAAAATTTTGGCAAACATCTCAAAAGGAGAAAACTCCATTAAATCCCAAAACATGGAGAAGGAAAGAATATCAAACAGAAAGATGTGGTATAGCCTTGTATGCAGGAGGACAAGAAAATTAGTGGTACATTGACAATGGATGCTCAAAACACATGACAGGTAACAAAGAAAAACTTCACTCATATAATGCCTTAGAAAAGGAAAAGAATGTCTCATTTGGAAATGACACTCATGTTGTCATAAAAGGTAAAGGCTCTGTTTTCTTGAAATAAAAGGTTATAGTTGGGAATGTTATGTATATAGATGGTCTAAAGCATAACATGTTGAGTGTCAGTGAAATGTGTGATCAAGGAAATGAAGTGGTGTTTCGATCAAACGGATGTGTTGTTCATGAGCTTGATATAGGAGAAACCGTGATCAAAGGCACAAGAACTCCAAACAACTTATACATACTCAAGGGAGGACAACAATAGTGTTATCTAAGCAAAAATGATGAAAACTGGATATGGCATAGAATATTGGGACATCTAAGCTTTTCTCAAATAAGAAAAGCATGCAGATTCCAGGTTGTTCGTGATCTTCTAGATATCAACATTCCTAAAAATACAATATGCAAACCATGTCAATTCAGTAAGCAAACCAAATCTCACTTCATTGAAAAAGAAGGGTCAGCTAGTAAGCCTCTTGAACTTGTTCACACTGATTTATGTGGACCATCAAGGAAAAATTCACCTTGTGGAGAAGAATACTTTATTTTGTTCATTGATGATTTTTCCAGAATATGTTGGTTAGGTCTTATAAAGCATAAATCCGAAGCATTTGAAAAGTTCAAAGCCTTCAAAGTCTTGGTTGAAAATGAATTAGATCACAAAAATAAATGCCTTAGATCTGATCGAGGAGGGGAATTTACCTCAGATGAATTCCTTGACTTTTGTGAACAATATGGAATAAAAACAAAGTTCTCCACCACAAGGACTCCATAGCAAAATGGAGTGGTAGAAAGAATGAATAGAATTGTTCAAAAAATGGCTCGAGCTATGCTAGATGAACCTGGAACTCCTGCAACTTTCTGGGGTGAAGCTGCATTCGCCACCGTAACTATTATCAACCAAGCAAATGTTCGAGTAAACAACACTCAAACTCCACATGAACTTTGGTATGGTAAGACGCCTACTGTAAAATACTTTAAAGTTTTTGGAAGAAAATGTTATATCAAAAGGATTGATGAAAAACTTAGTAAGTTTGAGCCCAAAGCAGATGAAGGTATTCTTCTTGGTTACTATTCCTGAAGTAAAGGATATAAATGTTATATTAAAAGACTTGGGAAAATTGTTGAAAGCATTGATGTTGTAGTTGATGAAGCATGCAAAAATCCAAAACATATAAAAACCAAAGATTATGACAATGAAGAAGATGGGGATTATTTTCCCACATCAAATCACAATGATTTTAAAGAAGAAACCAATGAAGCACTAGAAGAAGAGATAACGGTAGAAGAAAAGACTGCATCTAGTTATGTTCAGAAAAACCATCCAGAAACTCAAATTTAAGGGGAAAAAGAGGCAGGTGTACAAACAAGAAGAACTATTACAGAAACCTCAAGCTATCTAGCATTACTATCCTCCACCAAACCTCAAAATGTAAATGAAGCATGCAAAGTTGAATGTTGGATCAAGGCCATGAATGAAGAACTTGAGAAAATTGAAAAGAGTAATACTTGGGAATTAGTTCCTAGACCTCATGATAAAAATATCATAGGAACTAAATGGATATTTAAAAACAAGCTTAATGAAAATGGAGAAGTTATTAGAAATAAGGCCAGACTTGTTTAAAAAGGGTATGCTCAACAAGAAGGTATATATTTTGAATAAACGTTTGCACTTGTTGCTAGACTTGAAGCCATAAGGATGTTTCTTGCTCTTTCTAGCTTTTACAAATTCAAAGTATACCAAATGGATGTAAAATTTGCTTTCCTTAATGGAGATTTAGAAGAAGAATGAACAACCAGAAGGATTCATTCTTGGAAATGACGTAAAATTTGTATGCAAACTCAGAAAGGCTCTCTATGGTCTAAAACAAGCTCCAAGGGCTTAGTATTACCACCTTGACAAATATCTACACCAACAAATCTTTTCAAAAGGGTCAGCAGATGACAATCTATATGCAAAGATTGACACTGATAAATTGCTAATAATTGTTGTTTATGTTGATGATATCATTTTTGGTAGCAATGAATAATCCATGAGTCAGAATTTTGCTTTAGTAGTGTAGCAAGAATTTGAAATGCCCTTGCTTGGTGAACTTACCTATTTTCTTGGTCTACAAGTTCAACAAAATAAAGATGGTATTTTTCTTTCACAAACTAACTATCTCAAATGGATCTTGAAAAAATACAACATGGAATATTCTAAACCTATATGTACCCCAATGGTAACAAGATGCATTCTCATCTCAGATGATGAATCAACAGGCATACATCAACCAACTTACAAATCCATGATTAACAGTTTGCTTTATCTAACAGGTACCCGACCTGACATCATGCATGCAGTAGGAATAGTTGGAAGATTCCAAGCAAATTCAAAGGAATAACACCTTGAGTCAGTGAAAAGGATTTTCAAATATCTTCAAGGAACATATAATTTTGGTTTATGGTATCCTAGAGATACAGATCTTACTCTTCATGCATATATAGATGCAGATTGGGAATGAAGTGTTGATGACAGAAAAAGCACTAGTGGCGGTGCATTCTATATGGGTTCCAGGTTAGTGTCTTGGTTTAGCAAGAAACAAAGTTCAATTGCATTATCTACAGCTGAAGTAGAATATGTGGTCGTTGCACTTGCTGCACACAACTACTTTGGATGATGCAAACATTGCAAGACATTTAGATCACATGCACTCCACCCATCTCCATTCTATGTGATAATACAAGTACCATCAGTATTTCAAAGAATCCAGTCATGCACTACAAGACCAAGCACATACCCATCAAATACCATTTTTTACGTGAACAAGTGCTTGAACAAAAGGTCAAATTGGAATATATTCCCTCCAAAGAACAGGTTGTTGATATATTCACTAAATCACTACCCAAAGAGACATTTGAATATCTCAAACAAAAGCTGGGAGTAGTTGCTACATCATCCTGCTGTTAAATCAAACTTTTCAGAGAAAGGTGATTATATTCAAGTTTCCTAAAGTGAAATCGTGTACACACGCGGGTTTCTGTGGGTCAAGGAGCGTATATGTTTTTTTCAAGCAAGAAAAATAGTGGGGCAGGCTCTGATATGGGTGCTCTAACTGATATTGATGATATGCTATGTTCATTAATTTTATCTGACTAACAAATATGCCTTGATCTTTGACCTGTTAACAATGCACAGGTAGCACTGGTTCAGGGGGAGCATTAGCTTTCATGTACATTCCGCATTGTTGGCATTATGGTTTCTAAGTCCATCTATGGCTTCATATATTTATACCATTGACTGCTCAAGTCATAGTCTAGGGTGTGATATGTCTTCTCATACATTTGAATGGGTCCTCATGGACAAATGATGTAATTTATATCCCCACTTTACATGGGATAGATGATGTAATATTTCTTGTTTTTTTCATGTATAAACAATTGGTATATCCCCACTTGGTTGGGTGGATGAGTCAAATTTGGTATATCCCCATTTGGTTGGGAGATGGATGTATGTATGAGTCATTGGTGATAGGAAAGTCATTGGTGATGTATGTATAGAGTCATGTTATTCCTTTTGTAGACTTTGCTTGTGCTTAGGGGGAGCATGGACTCAATCATGGGAGCTCAATCAGCACATTTTAGCATATCAGAGAATTCAACATGTACTCAAGGGGAGCATGACCCTTTGCCCTTGATGTCAAAGGGGGAGAGTGACTTGGTGTTGTTGTTGCCATCAAGTCCAAAAGGGGAGATTGTTGGAGTTATGATATAGGTGTTGTCCTTGATTGCAACTCACTCAGATGAAAGATCACAGTACAGTAGGTTAACAGCAAAGAATTACAGATCAAACTTCACATAATGAAGAAAGACATGTATACACAAGTTCACCTTGACCAAGCTACGTATACACGCAAGTTCACTAACCACAAGTAGTGTATATGTACACCCGCACTTTCACAGAAGGAAAAGCACATACACCTTGGAAAACTAAGTTTTTGGTCCGAGGTATTTGGTCCATGGTATTTTGATCCATGGTATTGGTCCAAGGTATCTGGTCCGAGGTACTGACCCTAGGTATTTTGTCCAAGGTATTGGTCCTAAGTGGTTATGGTCCATGGTATTGAGAAAGGCCTAAAACTATAAAAGGAGGAGAAGATCATTAGGCCAAATGTGCAAGTATTGAATATCTGATGAAGTGTGAGATCTAGTATGCAGGTTATTGGCTCATGGTGTTGTGCTTGATCTGAACCAAGGATGAACCTTAGCAGTTGATGAAGGATAAGATCTAATGATGGATCATGATCTTAAGGCTTGAAATGAATTATCATTATGTGTTTTTATCATGTATAGTCTAGATTTGAATACTCACACGTGTTATTCTGTAAATATTATGATCTAGGTATAACTGAAGTCTGGAATAGCTACAGAATTATGAATTAATATTTGCATATGTATACACTGGTTGGCTTTGAGAAAAGCACGTATACACGCAAGTTCAACACATGGAAGTAGTGCATACCTTATAAAGTATGTTTCAGTTGTTTCTATTTGTTGTTGCAGAGTTCTACGTTCTGGTTCTGGTTCCAGTTCTGGTTACTATATTCTGGTGATAGTATTATGAATGATCAGATTGATTGTGATTTAACTATGGGTTGTTAAGGTGATTGATTGATTTGGCTATGGTTGATTCAGAAAATGATTGGTTGATGCAGATGTATTTGATGATTGAATTGCAGTTAAGATGTCGTTGATGGATCTAGTCTGAAAATTTATGAAATGTGGTCCTTGGAGGAAGAAAGAAGGTCGTAGCCTTCTGTAGGTCATTGCCTATGTACTAGTAATCATATCGGCTAGTACAAGAGTTAGGGGGTTGTAGCTCCCTTCCAGTAGAAACTAGAGAATGAGAGAAGGTTGTAACCTTTTGCAAGTAGAAGCCTGCATACTGGTATAAGTCTGCACCAGTACAAGATTGTAAATAGATTTTCTTATTATTAAAAGAAGACAAAGACGACAACATCAGGTGGTTTTCACCCACATTGGGTTTCCACCTTATATCTTGGTGTTCATGTGTATTGCTTATGTGTGATGCTTTATTCTGCTTTTACTACACTGTCTAATAAATCTCTGATATATTAGTTAAAGTTCAATGCATGATAAATTGGCTAAATCAAAATTTCTATGCATATATGTTGGTTGCTTGAAGTACAGTTGCATATACATGCTAGTTCACTTAGCTGAATTAGTGCACACAAATTGTTTTGGGAAATTAAATTATTGATCTGATAATATTGATTCACCCCCCCTCTCATTATTATTTCCAACATGTCCTTGGCCAGAGGATCTTCTGTGGCTCGTAATTTTAACTACTTCCTTAATGATGTTATGTCTGTATTCTTTTTCCTTCCAAGCTCTTCTGCAACATTGATGTTTGCAGGGTCATAACCTACTTTGATCACCAAGTCCTCCAAATATTTGATCCTGGTGTCTTTGGCACGTGTAGAGACCTTCTCCATATTTAATTGTGATTGAACATTGGCTGAAATAACTTACAATTTAGACAAACTCATAGCAGTGTTAGTGACATTGGAAAAAATAATTTGCCCAGTCTTCTTGTCCATCTCCATTTGGTCAATGGGATGTATGTCTTTCACATCAAATTTAAATATTGTCTTCTTGTATTATGATGCTTCATTGGACTGGGGAATCTATGCTTGGATGAATTCCATCTGCATTTTACCTTTCTTTGGATCAAAGGCTGATAACAGCCTGCTTTGAGAACTGGAAGTCTACTTCCAGAACTGATTGTAGGTGTTGATCTTCAAGGCCTCATTCCTTACTTTAATCTCCTTAAAAATATCAAATATACTTTTTTTTGTCTCCCATATAGTAGATTTGTTTGTCTGCATAACCTGTTGTTGATCCTATAAAGCTGTGGAGGTAGTGGGAGAAAGTGTAGTGTGACAACCTACCAATGAGGAAAGTGGCTCTTTGGTGGTGATAATGTTCTCCTGCTCTGAATCCTTGCTAAAGCTTAGTTTTGAACTAAGCTTGGCCTTCTTCCTATACATTATTTTGAAGACTTCACTAAAAATCTCAATCGCTGAAGGTGACTCTTCTTCTCTGCTTCTCTTTGTTGTTTTCTCCTCTATGATAGGACTCTATACTGTGGAGGATGACACCAGCTACTCCTTTGCCTCTTGTAGGGTGTTCTTAGTCCATTCTAGCTGGTTCTTATACTTTTATATCTCTTGTTTGGCTGTGTGAAAATAAGAAGTAGATTTATTCTCTACTCTTAACTTAGAAATGACCCCTAATGGATCATAGGACCAGGTGAAACTAAGGCTAAACTGCATCTCTTTCAGTAGCTTATCTGCTTCTTCCCCTCCTACCCTGTCGTTGCAAATGAAAGGCCCTATTTGTGTTTTGATTTTGAATTGGGGCTTCTTCTTGGTAGCAAAAAAGTGGATCTCATCAATATTAAGCATTTTCCTTATGTATTCTAGAACAAAAATCCTCACTGGGAGGAATTTTGGCAACTTGTTAGGGGCAAGCGCACACCCAAATATCCTCGGTTCTGTATAATTCTGATAGAGGTACCAATCCCCTGTCTGGAATTGGTCTGGTAGCTGCAAAACTTTCTTAATTTATTCACTGATACTCGGCTCTGACCTGCTTCTTAGGAGACTGAGTGTTGGATGTACAAACATCTCTATGAATTGTTTGTATGAAAATTCCTTTTGTTCCTTCATCACCAATGTAGTCCAGAAGATGACTGATTGTTGATTTCCCTCTTCATCTAGATTTTGTTAAGCAATCTTGAGGTTGTCTCCCTAAAAATATAAGAACATATAAACTAACATAGAATCATACTTGAATACCTCCTTAGTCTGGAATTTGATAAACTGCTCACGAATAGAATTTGCAAGAAATTGGCCAAAGTTAAATAAGATGGAAGGCTTGGAATCTGCAGAGAAAATGGAAATAAATCCTATGATTCCCTCATCTACCCACTGATCTCAGTAATAGCCAAGGAGATAGGATATGACTTTGATGATTTTCCTGGCTCTCTCAAGGAAAATAGAGGATGGATAGGGAGGCTTTTTCTTGGGTAATGAGGCATCTTCAATGAAGAAAAGCTCAAGGATTTTGGCTCTTTTAGAAAAGTACAGATTTTTATACAATTCAACAAGTGCTTCATGGGAAAAGGGATTGACATCCCCTATTGTAGGGGCTTGCATCATTTGGTCTATAGCTTGACGAGTGATAGTGAACAAAATTTCTCTAGTGGCGGCAATGATAGCTCTTGGCTGGGTAGATAGAAAGCATGACACTTCCTAACAAAATCTGGGGTGTTGTGGGTACGAGGGAAACTATAGTGGGGAAAATTAGATTCCCACAGTTGCATATCATGAGATTTATATATATATTTGTCCTTGAGCTAGCAATACATCTCAAAAAGGTAAAATTCATAGAGAATTTCATGGATCTTATAGTCTCTTTCTGCCATAGGGATGTGGTGAAAATCGATCGGAGGTGGATCAGAGGATTCACAAGTACTTCTGGTCCCTTTTCTTTTGGAGGCATGATTGGATAAGGCTCAGGACAGTGGTGAAATATGGATTACAGGTTTACAGTAGATAGAGAGGACTTGGGATTTACAAACAAAAACAGAGGTAATTCTTTTGTCAGCTAGCAATGTCCCCAGTCTGGTGAAGTTTTTGTAGTTCAAATTGGTACACCTGTAACTAAGAAATAACAGCATATAAGAATAGTAACCAGTGAATGGGTGAAAGGCGGGGTTATATAGCATTATGGGCTATCTGATTGATAGTGGTGCAGGTCCATTGAATTAACGGTTAAGCCATTTAATTGCCTAATAGTTTAATTTTGGAGGAATTGGAGGTGATTGGTGGGATCAACGAGCATATGATGTGGTGGAGGGTGATTTGTAGGAGTGAAACGGATAGAGGAGTGGTATCGGGAGGCAAAGAAACTGCTTTTCAGAGGGGGGGAGGCAGTTAATGGTTTTGCCTAAGGGGGGTGCAAAATGATGTGGTGTTGACATGTTGCAGCGGGTGCAGTTTTGAATACAACCCATTTCAGACCCCCTCCCCCCCCCCCAGGGTAAAGCTAGGATGGTGAGGGAGGGCCAAAATGTTTTGTGGACCATCAGATGTTGAGAGGTGGGCACGGAGGAGGGGAGATGTTAAGATGATGTGATGGGGTGTTCAGTGGGATTGGGAGAAATGGATTTAATGCAAAGCCGCTAAAAGACTTGTGTGTATAGTGGGGTAGGGGGTGAATGAAAATGTGAGCGGAGGGGTGAATTTGGGGTATTAAGATATAGGAATAGGGGATTAATATATCAAATCACTTGATATGCTAAACTTTAGAGTCAAACTCTAATTATTTTTTCCTTTGCTTTATGTATGAAAATACATTTGAAATTCAACTTAGAATAAAATATTCATGCTTTTCCTCTAACCACCATAGTTCTTCTACCTACCCTTTCTCATTCTAATTCTTTTTCTAAGCTAACATTTTCTCTTCTTTTTTTGCAGGGTGCATTTAAACTAGCATACCCAAATCATTTTTCTTTATGAAAATCTACCTTATCCCATCACTTATTTCACCATTGACTCAGATTAAATTGTTGATTCAACTTCATTTCTAACTAGCTACTAATTTACCAAGATTAAATTGTTTTGTAAATCTTCATTCACTAACCTATTTAATAGAAATTTAAATGTGTTCAATCATGATTGAACTGTATGACCTGAACAAAATTTTAGGCATTGTGGCATTCAAGAACAATTTAAACACAATCTTATTTGATAATGAAATAAAAGAACTAACTTATGAGTAATGTCACTTAGACTTGCAACACTTTTAGTCTTATTTTCTATTTTTTCTTTTGTGGGGTTCATATTTCCTTTTTTACTTATTTATTTTTTTAATCATACCCTCTTTTCATTTTCTTTTTTCATATTTTTGGAAATTATTTGAATATTTAAATTATGTACAATATGAAATCACAAATACAAAATTCTCAATCACCTTGAGATCCTATCATTTATAGGACCCTAACAGTGGCTCCAGCTGGGGATGGCACCTCTCAAGTGAAGTGTCAAGAACATGTGATTAGTAACCTTGATTAATCCATGTATGTAATGTCTTCATTTGATTTCTTTGTTGTTAAAGATACTATTGGTCGCTCATTAATCGAGGCTTAGGGCCTTCACTGCAGGTTTCAGCCTTTGTTAATAAGTTACCCAATCAAAATCATAAATACTATGATATTTACAATGGTGAAATTAAAAGTTATAGGCTAAGAAATGTAGTGCTTCAACATCCTGCCATTGATAAGACCTCCAGGTATCTCTGGTCCATCTAGGTCTTTAAGGTAGAATACATTTTTTCCCCTGAAAGCATGAACAATATATGGCCCATTCCAAAGATTATCATACTTTTCATGTTTTCCCTTGTCTTCTCTCCTTGAATCCCATCTCAAAACTTGGTCCCCAATGTTAAAGTCATCAGCTTTTGTTCTTCTGTCAAAGATATTCTTAACATTTTCTTCAATAACTTAGGTCCTATTGTATACTTCCTCCCTGGATTGTTGCAACTGGATACTTTGCTTAATCCTTCTTTGTACATCATTAGGCTCAGCTTGCACTTCTTGAATTATCTTCATGACTAGAACCCCTAAGGAGGATGGAAAAATTGCATCCATCCCAATACCAGTTGGTATGGTGACATGCCAATTGATTTTTTAGTAGTAAGTATGGCAGCCCAAAGTGCATTGACCAGTTTGTTGGGCCAACACTTTTTGCTGTCCTCTAATAGCTTTCTGATGATGCTTACCAAACTTTTGTTTGAGGATTCAACCAACACATTACCCTGAGGGTAACAAGTTGTTGAATGTCCCAAAGGGATGTGGTATTTATGGAAGAATTCAACAATATTTTTAGATTTAAAGGCTGCAGCATTATCAGTGATGAGTTTTCTAGGATAGCCAAATCTGGAGAGGATATTAGTCTCAAGGAATTTAATAATAATAGCATCAGTGGCATTTCTAGAAGGGGTGGCCTCTATCCACTTAGTAAAGTAATCAGTGGCTATAAGAATCCACTTATGTTGGGCAGAGGGGGAGAGATGAATTTCGCCAATGAAATCCAATTGGCATTGTTGGAAGATGGTTTCAACAGAGATAGGATTTAATGGCAGGGGCAATAGTTTTCTCTTTCCCTCAAAAATATGGCATTTATGACGCGAAGAGACTTGTTTGTGAATGTTAGGAAAAAGTGTAGGCCAGTAGAAACCAGCTCTAAGGATTTTATTGGCAGTGGTTTACAATAAATATTTCCACCATAGTCACCTTCACAGAATTCCTGCATAACTTTATCTGCATCATCCTTCAACAAGCATTTAAGTAAAATACCCCCAGCATCTTTCCAATACAATACATTGTCTATAATGCAAAATTTAATTGCTTTTAACTTCAGAAATATTGCCTTTGTTTTTATCAAACCAGGAGGAACATTTAAATTAAATAAAACATAAAGCAAGTCTGCATACCAGGTTGAGTTCAGAAATACATCATCAATTTGTGGGGTCGCGTGTTCCTCTTGATTATTAATGAATCAATCAAGCTAATGTCCCAAACATGGAAATTTGACTTGGCCATCAATTGGGCTAGTCCCTAACCTTTGATTAACTTGGTGGGCTTGATTTCTAAGTCATATTCCAAAATCACAGCAATCCATTTGCCTCTCTTCCCATCAAGTCCATCTTGTGTTAAAATGTCCTTAACCACTACATTAGGTACATAAGCAATAATATGAGAATTTAAAATATATACTCTAAAATATTTTAATGCTTTAACCAATGCAAACGTCTATTTTCCCATGATATTGAATTTCAAATATGCATCTCTTAAAGCTTTACTAAATAATGCAATAGGCTATTCAAAACCTTCACTGTTTTTCTACAGTAAGACTACTATGATGGCGTATTTAGAAGGAAAAGAGAAGATTATGAAAAGAAAAAAAAATCTGGGTTGATTAACATTGGTGCCTTGGTTAATGTTTGTTTAACTAAGTCAAAGGATTGTTTCACCTCAATACTCCACTTGATTTTAGAGTCCATTCCTAGCATTTTTATTATGTTTCTTACAAGTTCTGCTAGGTTAGGAAAGAATCTCCTTAGGAAATTTATTTTACCAATAAAATATTGAAGCTCTCTGATGTTTCTTGGGTGACTGATTTTTAATATTGCTTCAATTCTATTGGGATCAATCCTAATTCCATCCTTGGAAATAATGTGACCAAGGAGTTTTCCTTCCTCAAGGCCAAACAATGTCTTTTTAGGATTGAGTGAGATGCCAAACCTCCTACATTTTTCAAACACTCTTCTTAGATGTGCTAAATGTTCCTCATCAGTTTTAAAATAGACTTTAATTTCATCTAGATAAATCACAATAAAATGGCTAATTTCATCAGCAAAGGCAATATCCATTTCTCTTTGGAAAGTGGCTCCAACATTCATTAACCCAAAAGGAATTTTCACATACATGAAAGTGCCCCATGGTGGAGTGAAGGCAGTTTTATCTTGATCATCAAGATGCACTAAGACTTGGTTGTAACCTGAGAAACCATATAATAAGGAAATCCTACTAGACCCTACCCCCTTTGCAATATATGATCCATTTTGGGTAAGGGGTAGGTGTCTTTAAGGGATACCTTGTTAAGATTTCTAAAATCAAAACACAATCTGGTTTCTCCTATTTTATTTCTAGTAGGCACAATATTAGACACCCATTTATAGTATCTAATAGGAAGTATAATTTTTGCATCATACATCCTTTTTACTTATTTCTCAACCGAAGGCATTAAGACAGGATTCACCCTATGAAGTTTTTCCTTGAATTTTTTTTATCTTCTTTGATTGGGATTTTGTGTTGTATGATACTGGTATCATATGCTTTTAGGTCCTCATAGCTCCAGTCAAAGACATCTATGAATTCTTTAAAAAAAGCTATATATCATTGTTTTGTGAAAATAGGCAGTGATTTTGAGAGTTTTATCATTTTGGGATTTTGGTCACTACCTATATTACATTCTTCTATGTCTGCCCCTATGGGTTCCATTTTTGGATTTTTTGTTACATCATTAAAATCAAAAATTCCTTCTAATGAAGCTAGACCCCTTGGTAGAACATTATCTTTAAGCTGAAGTACTTCAAATTCTTCTTTTTCTAGATCAATTTCATGAAATTCTAATTTATGTACATCTTTACTGAAAGGAATATTTACATCTGAATCATCAAGTTGTTTATCTACACTAACATATTCAACAATCTAATTTTCTACTTCAGAGTCTGAATATTCAATAATCTGATGTTCTACTTCACAATCTGAATCTATGCTAGTGTCTTCATACTCCTCCTTGGATTCAAAAAAAATTCAATATGCTTATCACTTCCAAATACCTGCCAATATCTCATATTATCAGGTACATCATGATGGTGTTTAACCTCCACTATATATTGTTTGTTTGGATGAGGAATTTGGCATGTGCTAGCTGAAAAATCTAAACCATTAACCAATACATTCTGATTCCTTAGGATAATAGAGAAATCATATTCTTCAAAAGTTCTTAAAAAGTCAAGGACAACATTCCTGTAGTTTCTCAACCTAGGATGTTTTGCAACATATTCTCCCTTGATCTATTTAATAATTAATTCAAAATCTCCTTGAACAGCAATTATTTTAGCACCTAACTTCTTCAATAGTTGCAATCCTAAGAAAAGTGACTCATATTCTACTATATTATTGGTGAAATGAAAATTGAGTTTATAGGAATGACCTTCTACATGATTGTCCCCTAAATTGGACACCCAAACACCTACCCCTAAACCTTCTTTTCCACAAGAGCCATCAAAGCTCATGTTCCAAAAAGGTTCAATTTTAGTGTTTTTTTGTACAATTAGAGTTTGATTTTCCTGTTTTCATCAATATCATTTATTTGAGTAACCTGTGCATCAATGCCTTCATCATTGTAAAGAATGAAAGAGTCTTGGTCATAATGAACAAAGTAGAGAGGGTATTATGTGGTTTATCTTGACTGCTGACCATATACTTCATTAAGGTTTCCCTATATAGTCTTCTCTATTGACCAAACACTATTATAATGGCATAATTCATGCCCATTTGTAGATTTCCTTGTAATTTTTCTCCCCATGAGTGTGAAAGCGACATGCCATACTTTGGGGGAATGTCTGCAACCACTATATCCATCACTAGAATTTTAGTAGGGATTTGGGCTAAAGTAACACACAGGTCTTTGATAAGACCTCAGAACCTGACTTTGCTAGAGTCAAAGGAATACAAATATTTGTATTGTCTAGTGATGTCTAGTCCTAGTTTCATCATGACTACTTTGGGAATTAAATTATGGGAAGCACCTGAATCTAGCAGAGCATTGTGAATAATTTTATCATGAATATTCAAAATGACATAAAATGGAGGAACTCCTCCTCTTGTGGTTTGTCTTCTACTTCTAGCCCAAATAGGAGCTCAGGTTGATCATCACTCAAATTTACATCATCAGTTTTCTCCCCAGCGTTCAATGCCTTCGAGACGTGAGTCATGTATACATTCTTGTTGACTAATTTAGTTAAGGGGATAGAAATATTCAACTTTGCAAGTTCATTTTCTATATTGAACGGTGTTTGATTTTGAAGCAGATTTCAAAAATCAGACTTATCAGCAACTAGTTTTATGGCCAGTTCAGTTTGTTGGGTGGTAGAAGGAAGATCAGTTTGAGTAATTCTGGAAGTTGTATCAATAGTCCTTTTTATAACAGGTTATGCATGCTTCTTTCCAAGAGCTTCTGTGGTTTTCTTAGGGGGATTTTCTGTTGTTTTCTTGGAATCAAAATCAGAGACCTTCTTAACAGTATTTTTATCATTCTTTTTAGTTGTAGTATCTTGATTTTTCTTACTTCTAAGATTATAATTTCTATGAAATTCCATTATGGCATTTTCAAATACTTGTTTGTATTCTTTTGACTCTTCAGAATCCATTTTAGTCTGGGCTATAAGAAAAAACTCGTGTTCCTCCTGAGTGACGAAAACTTCTTCATCATCACTTATCCCTAAAAATTAATTTAGTTATCATCCAAATCTTCCATAATATTCCCCTCATCATCTGTGTAATTTTCCTGTAAAGGAGGCTGAATCTACTGATCTGGTCCCTTTTGCTCTCTTTGTTTAATTTGGGGAGTATTTCTTCTAAAATTTTGGTTTTTCGTTTGTTGAACATTTTGGTTTTGACTTGTTTGATTTTGGTCATCAAGGTTCACTTTTTGCATCATTTGATTCACTACTTTGACTAGGTTATCAATCTTATGGTCAACAGCAGAAGTAGAAGGTTCTTCTTTTATGGTTACTCTACGTTTAGACTTCAATTTGGCTTTTTTTTCCAAGATGTTGGCTTCAACTTTAATTGCATTTGCTTGCATTTATTCCAAAGTTGTCTGGTCTCTTTCCCTAAGTTGATACTCCATATCTACATCGAAACCATCTGGAAAATTAATCAAGGATAAGCCAGGGGAGGGCTTGATGTCTTATGGAATGGCATTGTAAACAGTATTAAATCTTTCACAATACTCTTCCATAGTTTCATTGGGTTTTCTTTTTAACCTTTTATATTCGTGTAGGAGTTAAAGTGGGTTCTACTTGATCTCCCTTCTAGCGAAAAATGCTTGATGGAAAGCAACAAGGTTGGCCATACTATGGTAAACCCCTAAACCACTTCTTTACATCACCTCCTAAGCTCTGGGAAAACAATCTCATTTTAACATTAGCTTCATCCACTTCTTGGAGGTCAAACACATCATTCATCCTATCCACATGTTGTTGGGCAGTATAAGCACCATCATTGTCAAATGTCACAATTTTGGATGGCTAATCTGCAAGCATAAAATTTAGCTGGCCTGGTAACACCAAGGGTGCATTCCTTCCCGCCATAACTGTCCTAGTAGATTGAGTTGAAGTTGGACCTAGTGGAGGTGTAGTTTGGATAACTATAGGGATAGTACGTATAATAGTTTGAGAAAACAGAGGTAGGGAAGTTGAAACTACATAATGAGTAGGGATGGGAGGCTATAAATGTACAGACTGGGATGACTAACTAGACAAAGAGGTTGTTGCAACAGTTAAAGTAGAGAATTCAATAGATTCTTCAATAAAATCTTCTTCTATAGCTTGATCCAACACTGGAACCAGACATTGTAATTTGGAAAATTGTTGTAAAGGTTCAAGATCATGATCCGATTCAAGGTCTTGGACTTGGGAGATATATGGTTGCAGTATGTCTTTATCTATGACAGTTTGATCTATGAAAGCCTCAGACTTGGATCTAAACAACCTTTGCTGAAAAGAACAAATAAAATTCTATGTCTTGTAAAGTTTCAAACTTCTCTGGAAGAGAATTAGATCTTGACAAAGGAGTATTTTCTAGAGGAGAATTGAATCTAGACAAAGGACTATTACTACCTTGACTCTCGGTAAAGCTTCTTTTTCTCACGAGTTTCTCAAGGTCATCTACAATTTTAGTAGGCTTGGGATCATGACGAGATCTAGCATAAATTCTTATTGGAGCCAAGGTTATGAAAAATTATCACACAAAAAAATCAAGATCTATAATCTAGCAGATATCTACAAAGGACAACCTTAGATCATGTATTTCATTTTGATAAAGGAATTTCTTACTAAAATACCGATTTTAAACCAAGGAGTAAATGTGTTTTGGCTTAAAATGCACTCTTCCCCAGTATGGTCGACACTATGTTATCGTTCTGTATTTTTGAGGTTGCATGATTAAATACATTGGAAAACATCAAACCAGTTTTGAATGTTGGGATCTAGCCCTGCCAGCTTCAAAGAGTGCTCTCTCTTTATGATTTAACTTGGTTTTAGGTTGCTTTTAGGCTAGTTATGATTATGCTTGGTTTTTTGTTTGAATTTGGTTGATTGGTTGATTGATCTGACCAAATTACTTTCTTTCCAGTGGGTTATGGAGTCAAATAAAACTGGATGTTTCACCAAAAGTCCAAAGGAGTAATCAGAGGGCAAGCTAGCTAGCTTTACTGGATCTTTAAATTAAATTATGGAATGGAGAAAAAGGTGTGCTTCAGCATGGATTGAAAATCATTTAAGAATTTCTAAATCAAACTTCAGAAGAAAATATACAGATTGTAAACACAGTACAAATAAGGTGTTCAAAAACATATCTTATTTTTCACATCTCTTGTTTTACAATAAGATTTCAAATGCATAACATAAGGGAATAACAATGAAAACACAATTACAGTATGAAAAACATCACCAGTATATCATAACACAAGTATCATGTGAAGAGTCTTTTTATTAATGGTGCTCCAGCAATGCAGAAAAAGTACAATGCTTGATAAAAAGAGTTACAATGTTCAGGAACCAACCCTCAATAATTCGAATGACTGAAGTATTTAAACATAATTTACAAAAAATATTACAATTAATGCCTCAGTGACATGTCATTCTATTATTGACTTCGAACTAACAGAAATGAAGTAATGCGACCAAAAGAGGTGAATTGGAAAAGTGATCTGAACATTTGGCACTACTTTGGTGGAGAACAGTTGCTAAGTGGCCACTATTTGTGTGTTGCGCTGGTGAAGCTAGCCTCTTCATTAATCCTAGAATTCACACAATTTATCCCCCCACTCTTCATCTGGAATGGAAATTTTTGTTACTTTGTGGTAGATCTCATCTACATCGGTATACCGAGCGAATGTGGGTTTTACTACAAAAATGTGTTTTATCTCAAGCTGGATGAAACTCATGCTACTAAGAACTTCATAAAAATATCTCCCTTGTCATAGCACCTTTGATGTGGGAAGACTTGGTTGCATCCTTTGCAATGTCTTGAAGCTTCTTCTTATAATCTTCCCTGGTCATCAATTTGTCATTTATCACAAATAAAGAAGGCAGATGTTTCTTGTTTAATGCTTCTATTTTAGTGAAAAACCTGTTAACTGCTACCTCCAAAGTTTGATATTTCTCTATCAGTTGCACAACCAAGTTCTTTTTTGCTAGAACTTTCTTTACTTCTAAGATTGTCTTTATTCTGTCATCTATTCCCAAATCATCCAACTCATATATGTTTTTGGAATTAAGAAACTTTATGATGTGGTTGGTTGTGGCAGGCATTTCTCCCAATTCAGCATTGATAGTGGAAATGGTTTTCTTAACTTTCTCCATCAACTCTTTCTGTTCAAATATAATCTGCATACATGGCCAGATTTCATCTATTTCTTCAATGATATTATTCCATATAATTTCTTTAACTTGGGCCAATGTATAGCCAATAGAGGACTCAGTTGTTGATTTCCTCCATACTTCTATCTAGTTTTGAGCTCTCTGTAGCTCTACTACATGGAAAAAAAAATTCTTTGTCTTATGATCTTGTAGAAGATTTACTTGAGCCTGCAATCTTTTGATTTCTTCAATTTGGAGAGACATTTTCTGCACTACAATTGCTAACTAATCTGCAGCATGCCCTGTGCTTGTTGTAGATATAGCTATAGGAATGGTTGTGATAGGCAGTGCTTTCAAAGGGACAACAACCATTTTGGCATCTCACTCCTTTTCTTTGATTATCTTCTCCATCTATGTCTCCATTTGCTTCAACTTTGCACTCTTCTCCATAATAAGCTTCATCATGTCTACCTTTTGTGTCTCTATTTCTTCAATGTCCTTTTCTAGAGTATCTTTTGTGGCTAGTAATTTTAACTTCTTCCTTAATGCTGCTATGTTTGTATTATTTTTCCTTACAAGCTCTTTTGGAACATTGATGTTTGCAGGGTCATAACTTACTTTGATCACCAAGTCCTCCAAAGCTTTGATCTTTGGTGTATTTGGCAAGTGTAGAGACCTTCTCCATCTTCAATTGTGATTGAACATTGGCTAATGTAACCTACAATTTAAACAAACTCATAGCAGTGTTAGTGACAGTGGAAAAAATCATTTGTTGAGTCTGCTTGTTCATCTCCATTTGGTCAATGGGGTGTATGTCTTTCACATCAAATTCAAATGCTTTCATATTGTAGTCTGATGTTGCCTTGTGCTGGGGAATCTATGCTTGGAGGAATGCCATATGTATTTTACCTTTCTCTGAATCAAAGGCTGACAGTAGCCTACTTTGAGAACTAGAAGTTTTCTTCCAGAACTAGTTGTAGGTGTTGATCTTCAAGGCCTCATTCCTTACTTTAATCTCCTCAAAAATGTCAAATATACTTTTTTCTGTCTCCCCTGTAGTAGATGTGCTCATCTACATAACCTACTATTGATCCTGTGAAGTTGTGGAGGTAGTGGGAGAAAGTGTAGTGTGATCACCTACCAATGAGGAAAGTGGCTCTTTGGTCATAATAACATTCTCCTGCTATGAATCCTTGCTGAGGCTTAGTTTTGAATTGAGCTTGGCCTTCTTCCTATACATGATTTTGAAGCCTTCACTGAAAATATCAATCACTGAAGGCAACTCTTCTTCTCTGCTTCTCTTTGTCTTTTTATTGTGTGTGGTAGGAGTCTGTACTATGGAAGATAACACCAACTACTCCTCTGCCTCTTGTAGGTTGTTCTCAGTCCACTCTAGCTGGTTCTTATACTTTTCTATCTTTGGTCTGGCTGTGTGAAAATAAGCAGTAGATTTATTCTCTACTCTTAACTTAGAAATGACCCCTAATGGATCATATGACCACGTGAAACTAAGGTTGAATTACATCTCTTTCAGTAGCTTCTCTGCTTCTTCCCCTGTTGCCCTGCTGTTACAAATGAAAGGCCCTATTTGTGTTTTGATTTTGAATTGGGAATTCTTCTTGGAAGCTACAAAGTGGATCTCATCCATATTGAGCATTTGCATGATGTATTCCAGAGAAACAATCCTCATTAGGAGGAATTTTGGCAGCCTGTAAGGAGCAAGCTCACACCCAAATATCCTCAGTTCTATATAATTCTGATAGAGGTACCAATCCTATGTCTAGACTTGGTCTGATAGCTGCAAAACTTTCTTAATTTCTTCACTGATCCTTGGCTCTGATCTACTACTTAGGAGACTGAGTATGGGATATACAAACATCTTTATGAACTATTTGTATGAAAATTCCTTTTGTTCTTTCATCACCAGTGTAGTCTAGAGGATGAATGACTATTTATTTCCTTCTTTGTCCAACTTTTGTAAGGTTAGCTTGAGGTTGTCTCCCTAAAAATATAATAAAATATAAACTAACACAGAAGCACACTTGAATACCTCCTCAATCTGGAATTTGATAAACTGCTCATGGATATAATCTTCAAGAAATTGGCTAAAGTTAAATAAGATGGAAGGCTTGGAATCTATAGAGAAAATGGAAAGAAACCCTATGATTGCCTCATCTACCCACTGATCTGAGTAATATCCAAGGAGATAGGAGATGATTGTGATGATTTTCTTGGCTCTCTCAGGGAAAATAGAGGATGGATAGGGAGCATTTTTCTTGGGTAATGAGGCATCTTGAATTAATAAAATCTCAAGGGTTTTGGATCTTTTAGCAAAGTCTAGTTTCTGATACAATTCAACAAGTGCTTCATGGGAAATGGGAGTGGCATCCCCTATTATAGAGGCTTGCATCATTTGGTATATAGCTTGAGGAGTGATAGTGAACAGAATTTCACCAGTGGGGGCAATGATAGCTCTTTGGCTAGGTAGATAGCAAGCATGACACTTCCTAACAAATTCTGGAGTGTTGTGGGTATGAGGAAACATATAGTCGGGTAAATTGGATTCCCACAATTGAATATCATCATATTTATCCATATACTTGTCCTCGATCCAGCAATACATCTCAAAAAGGTCAAATTCACGGAGAGTTCCATGGATTTTATAGTCTCTGTCTTCCAAAGGGATGTGGTGAAAATAAATGTGAGGGTGGATCAGAGGACTTACATGTTCTTCTGGTCCCTTTGTCTTTTGGAGGCATGATTGGATAAGGCTCAAGGCAATGGTGAAATCTTGATTACAAGTTTACAGTACACAGAGAGGACTTGGGATTTGCAAGCAAAAATAGAAGTAATTCAGTCAGCTGGCATTGTCCCTAGCCTGGTGAAATTTTTGTAGTTCGGGTTAGTACACCTGTAATGGAGAAATAACATTGTATAAGAACAGTAACTGGTGAATGGGTGAAAGGAGGGATTATATAGTAGTCTTGTCTTTCCCATTGATGGTGGCATAGGTCCGTTGAATTAATGGTTAAGCCATTTAATTTCCTAATGGTTTAATTTTGGAGGGAGCAGAGGTGATTAGTGGGATCAACGGGCAGATGAAGTGGCGAGAGTGAGTGGTGAGAGCGTAATGGATAGAGGAGTGGTATCGAGAGGCAGAGAAAGCTTTTTTCAGAGGGGGGATACAGTTAATGGTTTCTCCTGAGGGAGGTGTGAAATGATGTGGTTTTGACACGTTTCCGTGGGCACAATTTTGAATACCGCCCATTTCAGACCCACCCCCCGATGGTAAAGTTCGGATGGTGGGGGGGGG
>APFE031720671.1:0-33691 GCA_000404065.3 Pinus taeda | reverse complement strand
TCAAATATTCCTTAAAGTTGTGGTGACTTTCCATTCCTTAATGGATTTAATGTTGTTAGGGTCTACCTTAGCACCCTTGTGAGATACAATATGACCCAAATATTCCACCTCCTTTACCATAATGAAACATTTGGAGGTTTTTTCAGACAATCTTTTCTCCTATAATAGTTTGAGCACCCTGTCAACATGTTGAATATGATACTTCCAAGACTTGTTTTAGATTAGTATATCATCCAAAAATACTAACTCAAAGTTTCTATACAAGGGTTTAAAAATTGAATTCGTTAAACCTTGAAATGTGTAAGGTGCATTAGTAAGGAAAAAAATCATGACAAAAAATTCATAATGATCTTGATTGGTTCTAAATGTTGTTCTCGGAATGCCTTCAGTCTTCATTCTAATTTGATGATATCTTGACTAAAGATCCATCTTGGTGAGGTAAATTTCTCCATGTAATTCATCCAACAACTCATCTATGACATGAACGGGAAAATTATCTTTAATAGTGAGCTTCTTGAGCTCCCTATAATTCAGACACATATGCCATGATCCATCCTTCTTGTGTACCAATACTACTAGAGTAGAGAAATAACTTTGGCTATGTTGAATTATACCAACCTCTAGCATTTTTACAAGCACATGTTCAATTTCACACTTCTAGGCATAGGGATAGCTATAAGGTCCGATGTTTGGCTGAACACTTCCTGGAATCAAGTGAATAGCATGATCATGATCACGAATAGGTGGATGCCCCTCGGGAGTCTCAAATTCCTTGATATGATGGTCAAGGAATCTTTGGAGATCTAGAGAAATTGGAGACTTAGATGTGTAACCATCTAGTGAGCATAATTGTGCAATTACACCTCATTTTTCCTTCATCAAATTTCTTTTCATGTCATTATAGTTGATTATCTTACCATGATTCCCATTGATACCCCATAATTCAATTTCCCTTCCTTTGCAGAAAAATTTCAAAAAAAGTTATTGAAAATTAAAAACTATCATCCCCAAAGAGTGTAAGCATCTCACTCCTAATACAACATCAACACCACCCATTGTAATGGCAATCATTGTACTATTCAATACATATTTCCCCATGGTTAGATTGATATTATGGCATTTCCCTAAGCAATTTATAGTTCCACCATCTGCAACCATCACTTGACACTCTAGTGTTGGGTATAGAAAGTAGTTTAAATCGTTGGCTATCTTACAATGAATAAAATTATGGGTACTACTTAAATTAATCATTACAATTACCTTTTTCTTCTGGATATATCCTTCTATATTGATATTTTGAGTGATAATTCCTGCCAATGCATTACAAGATATGGTCAGATTCAATTTTTATTCTTCAACCCCTGGTGTTGGTTATAGGTTTATATCTACTTCCTTTGATGCTTATTGTTCCTTTTCTTCCTCCTATTCACTATCTATATAAAATAATTTCTTCTCAACAAATTTATGACCTTTAGTGTATTTTCTATCACAAAGGTAATAAATCCTTTTTTCTCTTTTTTCCTCCGGTTTTTGTGGTCTTGTAGGTTTTGGAAGTCTATGAGAAACAACACTTCCATATTTATAATTATGAGTTGTAGACCTTCTTTTTTTCATAAATTTACTTTCAGCTTTTCTTGCCACGCTAAATGCATTCTCTAATGACTTAGGTTCCCAAAGGTGAACCTCATGTTGGATATTATCTTTCAAAGTCCCTATGAATACATCAATCATATGCTCCTTAGGAATATCAATAACCTTGATATGAAATATTTGTAATTCCTTAATGTGCTCTGCCATTGAGCCCTTTTGTTTGATATTTGTTAATTGGCTAAAGGTGTTTCTCCTTGTATCCTCATAATGTGTTATCAATTCTTCTATAAAAATTGAATAGGTTACAAGTGATTTACAAGAAAAAAGCCATCGATGCCACACAAATTAATTGGGTTTTAGATATAAAGTTGAAATGTGTCCCTTTTGTGTGTGTTGCATATCATCTAGATCAAAGAATTTCTCCATTTGTAGTATCCATGTTACTGGATCATTGTCATCAAACTTGCTCATGTCAATCTTTGGAGTGTGCTTGTTCTTAAACCCAATGTTAGAGTCTCTAAAATCATATTTCATATTCCTTTTTTCCTCATCTTGATTTTCATGGAGTACCTTGTTACCACTAGGAAGCATTTCTTGTAGTAACTTTGGCAAACCTTCCTTCAAACCTTCCATGTCTGCATTTAAATCATTTTTCAAAACATCCATCTTAGCTTCCATGTATGATTTTAATCCATCCTTCAAACCTTTCATGCCTACTTTTAAACCATTCTTCAAACCATCCATCTTAGCTTCCATTTCATTTTTGGTTACTCTTTACTAGAGAAAAAGTTGTTGCACTTAGTCACATAATTTTGATATATCATGTTGCATTTCTTCCTCTTCTTCATGCGCCGTAGTACATATTTTTGGTTGCTTACTGTGAGTATCAATTTTCATGTTTTGATGCATATTGGAACCAAATAATGATATTTGTGCTTTACTATAACCTTTGAATCGTTTTTTACTAATTTTTCAAACAAAAGTTATGCAAATTTAAAAGAATACACACATTTTTTTCCTCCTTTTTAGAGCATGATCTTGAAACTATTATATCTCTATAATTTCAACATCCCAAGGTCTGAAATTTTGTCCTATGGTAGAAGTTTGACTCTTCTTTCTAATTCCATATGTCAGGCCATTATAGGATTCTTCAAGATAAATTTAGTCCAAATCTCCCATGATGACCTGATTATGAGTTGGTTCAGTAGAGAAAACGTGTACGAGATTCCACGTGTCACTGCTTCAACCTTCAGCCCTGCAATTGATGCAACAAAACTACAATTTGTACATTTTGAATCATGTTTTATGAAATTCAAATCTGATGCTCGAAGAGAAGTTATGATGATTTTCCCAAGGTCACTTTTTGAGATTGAATTATGAAGCATGCAGAAACCCTAACTTCTTCGGACCATATCTCTGAAAATATAACGATTCAATATTTGTAATTTTTACACGAAGTTCATCAAGATTTCAGTTCCACGTAATCTAAATTTGAGTTTATGAAGCCTCGTAGAAAAAAAAGTATAGAGAAAATTCCAATATGACCTCTTTTAAGCAACGAAACCCTTAAATCCATAGATATGATACCAAATGTTATGTAACCAAATCACAAAAAGTACGAAAATATAGATCAATGACTTGAATATAAGCTTATTTGAGGGGATAACCTCCTTTACATCACATAAATGAAAAAATCTTGGATGATACAAATGACAGGACCTCGTTTGTATATATAGGAGTATAAAGGGTCACAATAAATTAGGGCCTGCATAATAATAATAATAATATAAGGGCATAACAATAACAATATTTGGGCTACATAGGACACAAAAATAACAATATGGGAGTTGCACTAGTATTATAGGGACCTAGCAAAGGAGGTCATTCTATGTAATAAGAATCTAGTAGAAATCCATTCATGGTAGCTTCACATGCTAACATCTTTCAGCTAATGAGTGCTTGCCAGATTTTTGCAAATATTCTAATCAGATCTATTACTTGTAGTTGTAACCATCATGGCAGATCCCATTTCTCTAGTGAGATCAGCAACACTAGCATTTGTTCACACTAAATTATTGAGATTCATAATAGAAAGAGGGAACTAAAGGGAACAAACCAACTAACAATCCTATTGTACATTTGTTGAGAATTTAATTGATAATTAAATTGCGTTATTAAATTGTCAAACTAAGGTTCATGTACTTGCGAAGTGCACGTGCACTATATATGCTAGGATGTTTACTTTTTATCAAGAAAATAAATTCTAATCTATCAAATTCAAACACAAGTTGTAAATATGATTTATTCAAGATTTTCCGTTCATCAAATATATACACATTTTCTTTCTATAAGACTTGTTTAAATCAAAACGCAAAGAACTAAAAATTTAGTCTAAGAACAAAATTTGTAAATCCATTAAGTCTTGCAGAATGAAAATATTATGCTACTAAACTAAATTGAAGGACTATTTTAATTGATAGAATTGAAACGAAATCAAAAATCTATGTTACTTGACTTGAAATAAATCTATTCTACTCTTTCTTGGAAATGAATCTATTTTGAGTGCTTTTGGAATTAACTCTATTCTACAAAGATATTGAAGAAATCTAAATAGAAAACAAAATTGAAATGAACTTCAAAGCAGTGATTCAAGTCTAGACTACAAATATTATAGATTACTATTGTGTGTTTGCTATGATTAGAGATAATCGAAACATTAACTTAAATCTAAGACTAAGAATAAATTGTAAGACAATAAACTAGATAAGGAAATATATTTGTTTTTTTTTCTATTTTGATTATGAGTGCTCAACCTATGCAAACAAACCAATAGTAAGTAACTAAGATTAAAAAAAGAACATTAACAAATCACAAAACATTTGCAGATCAAATGGAAATGACTTCTAAAAAGGAATAAAATTGAATAACTAAACTATCTTACGACTCTTTAGGGGGCCCTCCTATTGAGTGCAAGGTAAATATGAGCTCAAATTAAACTAGTGACCAACAAATTTGTAACTCAAGTCTGGAACAAAGTATTGTATTAGCTAAAAATAAAGTCTTGGATCTCAGCAAGTACAAACTTAGAATTCTTGATTGTCCACATCTTCCAATTCGAGGCAATATTTACAACGTTGCTAATCTTTAACAACCAAAGAAATACGTGTCGAAAGGAAATTTCACTAAGTGACAACTAGGTGTTTAAATTGAAATAGATGTTGATTTTCTCATTATATCATCTGTACATAGCAAATCATGAGAAATATCTTCATCTACACATCAAGAATTTGAAATTAGGTGTTTGGTCAATTCATGCCATGCTTTTCCATGCTCGCATGTTGTTGAAACTATTTTCCTCAAAACCTTGCACATGAATAGATCGGAGTTGACTTGTACTTTGACCAATCAAATCCTTGAGCTTTATGATATTTTGAATAAGCTTGATAGGTGGATTTCCTTATCTTCAACATTTGGCATCTGTCCACATCTTTTGTTCTTGTTGAAAGTCTCTCGAAACTATATAACCATGGACTGAGTTGCATAAATTATCATTAGCTACAGAAATTGCACATGTAGGTAGCCATAGCAATATTTCAGTCATTTTCATAAGGAAAATCTGGATTATGAGCTACAAATGTTTGATACCTTATTTTATAGTTGAGGATGACCCAAATGATCTTATAACCTGTAAAGATGTCGAAAACAAGTATGGAATAGATGGAAAGAAGAGAAAATATGTCAAAATTTGAGGACAATTTGAGGTTTCAACAACCTTGAATGAATAAACCAGTAAAACCTTATTGCACATTGAATAAGGAAAGAAGCAAACACTAACTTTCAAACTTATGTCATATTTATGGCAACACTAATAATATTTTATAATTGTTGGTTTCATTATGAAAGAATAAGTTATTTGGGTAGGTCGGGCTAGGTTAGGTAGGTTTATATGTTAGGTTTATAAGAGTAATCTTAAACATAATACTCATTATAATTTCATATTAATTATTTTTTCATCTACAAGAAAATGTTGTTTTATTATTTCGGTAGGTCATGCTAGGTTAAGTAGGTTTATATGTTAGATTTATAGGAGTAATCTCAAACATCATACTCTTTAAAATTTCATATTAATTATTTTTTCATCTACAAGAAAATGTTGTTTTATTAACATCTACTGTAACAAGTAGACTTGAATACATGTATGTCCTATACTTTTGAGATGAATATAAATAGAGAAAAGATGAGGACATAAATTTTGCAAATATGTTAATTTTCCACTCTTTTTCAAAAACAATGATTTTCCAATTTTCATTTTCTTTTCTAAAAATTATTCACCAAAAATTTATAGGATAAAATTATTTTAGCTTAAAAATTACCTAAATTTTATAAATACAAAATATTTTACCAAATATTACATAATTTACATTTTACAAATTAGTGATGTTCATCAAAATTTCTATACTTTATGATAAATATTCATTTTTGAATTTTTCCCTTACTTGAAGTAATAATATATGGATAAATATAGACATATAAATTTTTTCATTAAAAAACTTAAATAATAATAATTGCAATTATAACCTCAATTCATCAAAATATATTATAAAAAAATTTAAATAATAATAATGGCAATTAGAACATCAATTCATCAAAATTAGCCAGTTAATATTACAATTTTAAACATTATACATGGTTTTTTTGTTTTTTTTTTTAAATTATAAACCATTCCAAAACCAACACAGAGAAATAGTTTTTCCCAAATTCTTGACATAATATTTTATAAAAAATTGAAACACCCACTATTAATAAAGTGGTAAAGTGTCTAATAATAAAAAGTGTAGCTATAATAATATCTGACATATATATGGGGTACTACTATAATAATATCACACATAGACATGATACTAAGTTAAATAATAATGATATTTTATAGATTACTAGACTAAATAATAGTAACAATTTACACATAAACATAGTAGCATTATTATTATACACTCAAGCATGGTTAGTTTTGCCTTTGAGTGCTGATTAGTTTTTGTTTCACCAACAAAATTTGTTGTTTATCATTATTTTAATCTTAAGAATTCAATTTTTATTATTATTTAAATATATTTATTTGTAAATTTATTGGTTGAGGTTTTATTATGAGCTTTTTAGTAACTTCTCAATTTATTAGTTACTATTTTTTTAGTTTTATCCCCTTTTATTTATTTATGATTATTTATTTATTTATTTTACTTTATGATTTATTTATTTATTTTAATTTTATATTTTTTAGAGTAAAGGGGAAGTAAGAAATTCTTGATTTTTATATTTTTTTATTTACTTTTATGACAATTAAAAACCTATATACAAGTCAATCTTAATAATAATTTATAAATTACTTTATGGTGACTACTAATTTTAATTAGAAATTTTTAATTTTATATTTCTATTAAACATTATTATATAAAATCCATATCAATATAAAAATAAAATTAATTTGAATTTTCATATAAATGAATTAAATATATATATATTTTTTATTATAACTGTTTGTGGAAAGGCAACAAACGAAGCAAGACTAGTTACGCTGGTAGCAAAGGCAACAATTTTCCATAGTTACCGATAGGGACATATAGGAAAATTTCCAAATTTTCCTTAAATATTATCCTATCTCTGAAGATTATGGATTAGATCTTTACCAACATTTGAATAAGTTTGGATTAGATCTTTACCAACATTTGAATAAGTTTCTATAGTTTGAATGATTTGCGTACCTAATTTCCAAATTAGGTAGATTCAAAGGTTTAGTGAAAAAGTAAAAGTTATCTCGGCACCGAGATTTTCTAGATGCAATTTATATTTAATTTAATATAGCCGTGTATCTCAATTTGTCATCAGCACCATACAATTTGACTTTTCTAGATGCAATTTATATTTAATTTAATATAGTTGTGTATCACAATTTGTCATCCATATATTGTTTGCATCGAGATACTCTTCGAATTCCCAAAATAGAAATGTTGTTAGTTTAGCACATGATTTATTGAGTATATTATTAGACACCCAGTTGCTTTTATTGGCAGGATTGCCAACTTTCAAGGTTCAGTTGCGTAGATTTCTTATGGCAAGACATGCCAATGCCGATGGGATGCGTTTCTTCACAAGCTCTGGAATTCCAAATTTATTCGCAAGGTGTCTTCGTGTCTAAATTTCCAGCTTTCCATTCATAGCACATCAATGCAATCAATTCAATTAAATTCCATCCTGGAGTGAATCTGCCTTGCTCCTCCCTTGTCCTTGTGCAGGCGCAGGGGCTACACTGATGCGTGGTTTTGGCTTCTTGAATGATTCTCATTCATTTCAATCTGCACGGCATATATAAGAAGCAACCACAGGCGCCCACGTGGGTTCACTCTTCTTTGCCATTATAACGTGCCACAAATATATCACCATGCCTTGTTATTGCAGGTCCTCTTGCACCTGTATGCTATTAAGGTCATTTTGGATTTTCATTTATACTCAGAATTCTCCTCTCTAATTTTTCATTTAGCTGAGGTGGTCTATCTAGAATCTTGTCTTATATCCAACCATCTAGAATTTATTGCCACATCTTTGACCTAGATTGCCTATTTTTCAAATTTGACTAAGGTAATAGAGGGTGGCAGTACATTATGGACAATTTGTAGTCATGGATTTCACTCTAGGTGTCATGACCCCAAGCACTAATTACATCAGCTTTTGGGTAAATGTGTGCTCAACTTTAATTGTTTTAATATCTTATTCTTCTATGCACTTGGCTTTTCATAATAGAAGAACAATTTATTAATGCTTGAATGAGATCTGAAGCTGATTTAATTATGTAGATGTTTTAGTGTGGTTGTTGTTGGTTAAATTAAATCAGATTACGGCACCCTGTATACATTGAATCATTGCAAAATTAATTTCAATCGTTCGCTTAATGTTGCAACTTCTCGGGTGGTATAGGTGATGATTCATGCTTTGAATGGTGCTTTTAAGAATCCATATTAGTTTATTACATCAATATTTCATGGCAACATATTGTTCATATTACAATGATTCAAACTATCCATTAAAAATATTGATAGCTAAGGGTATAAGATTGGAAATATCATTCTTAAGCCGGATTTCATTACATTTAAAATCAAATCAAGTCTTAGAATATTTGGGCATTTGTTGTGAATTATTCATGATGGCGAATGTTTACTGTATAAAGGCTTCAGTTATCGCATAATATTCTTTGAATGCCTCTTTGATCTGAGTTATTGCATCCACTAAAACAGCTTTGAAGATTCGCTCTAATTTCTAGTCATATTTCTTGATGGAGTAATTAAGGTTAAATTGGTAACATACCTCTTATTTGGGCTTCATGGTTGAAAGTTTTAGCAGCTCTAATACTTCTCAGGATTATATAAGTTCCACATTTACAAATTTGTAATCAATTTGCACTAACTTTGTGCTTAAATATACTCACAATCCGTAATATAATAATTGGTACATTCTGTATGGACTTGATGATATAACACTTCAAATAATGACACAACAATATAATTTGTTTTTGGATCTCCACAAAATCTACAGAAGTCTCTGTGTACATGCTGGGCAACAGATTCCCCCCATAACAGGTTTTTGGGGCTTAAAGCCTAAGTTTGGTCAATGTAATATAAAGACCATGCAAAATGCGGGCACATAGGGCAAGAGTCTAGGGTTGTCCTCCCTAAAATAATGTAATTTAATATAGAAAGTGTTGGCATACCAATGATCCGCGGACCATGGGAATGTATAAATAGAGTGAGGCTCTAAGTGTAGAAGGCAGTTTTTTGAGTCTTGAGAAGTAATATGGGTTTTGATTAAGGGATTAAGCTTTGAGTCTATAAGTCCGAGTCTTGGGTTGTAGTAGTAGGAAGAGGCTCTGTAGTTGTGTGCGTAGAGTCCTGGTAGAGTCTGCAGCTGTATGCGCAGAGGCCTGGTAGAGTCCATAGGGCGGAGTTGGGATTGTATCTGAACAAAGGATTAATAAAGATAAGTTGATTTTGGAATATTGTGCATTTACTCATAGATCTGTGTGTTTATGCTTTTGTCATGTTTATTCATTGCTTTATGGTTTCATGATTGCACGCACTTGGTACAAATGCTGAATGGTTAATAATAATATTAGGTACATACAAATAAGTCAAGATCTATAATAATAGCATAGTGAAGATCAAAGATCTAGATAGCACATCTTCACGCTCTTTACAGCGCTGTGCATAAGTAGTCACACTCGTCGTGAAGGTTAGATAAATGCGCGAAGCAGCACAGGTGCATAGGTTGGGCTCGAGAACTTCCCAAAACCTCATCAAGACATCCCTAGGGTGTGGAAACCTGGTTCTAGAATTGTCCCATACTACCTCGGGTGAGACCTTAGTCCACAAACCACGGACTCTTGCCAAAAGGGTCGATAATTTCGAGATTTGTTTGGCTAAATCACTTCTGAACCTGGGTCAGACCCATCAAGTGAATAAATGGTTTCGTTGTAGGGACCGAGATCTGCCTAAGGGATGTCTGATGTCATGCCATTCGAACCCTACAAAGGAATAAATTGAGGAGTGGTTGGATAAAAAGCTTCACGATTTTGTGACACAAGAGAACAGAAGTCCACAAATATCCGAGAAGAGGTGGCTGGACAGCTATGTATATACGAAAATCCACAAAATCTTTTTCACGTCCTTCCTGTCTGAACTATATAATTGGATCGCGAGGTTCGCCGACATCTAGGGAAGGTATAAGCTTGATCAACCAATAGTGTGGACTCCAGAGTCAGTGTGCAAACTAGAGGCATCATAATATAAGAGCATGCGAGCTGTGGACCATTGGCTTGACTGACTAATCGGAGGGTTTATCACTGAATTTGCGATAGACACGACTGTGAGCTACAGTGAGGCAAAAAGACATTTTCTCAAGGGACCACGAGGTAAGTACATCAAATCTTTGAATACATGGATTAATATGTTGTTATGTGAAAAACGGGTGATGTGAATACATTAATGTTTGGAACGACACGAAGATGAAAGGTCTATAGAGGTAGCGGGGAATTAGGAAACAATACCTTAATTTCACCTTGACGAGAGAGCGAGGAAGAGCTTGCTCGGGTCTCTCCGAGGAGTGTGGTTAGTTTGATAAGTCAGCGCATTCCGCAATTATCATCTCCACTTACACCACCACTCGCTTCACCTCCTTCACCTCCATCTTTGCCCACACCACCTCCACCAAACCAGTAGTTCAGTATGGCAAGCGCGATTAAGCTACCCAAATTCAGAGGAGTAGGAAATGAGGACCCGGATCAATTATGGTTCGTGGTAAGAGCAGTGTGGGAAGCACAAGGGGTTACGAATGATAACATTAAGAAGGCTACATTGGTGAGCACGCTGAAGGATTGCACGTTGACGTGTTATATCAAGCACTCAAATGATCACCGAAATGCAGGAATAGCAGAGATCCAAAATGCTCTAAACATAGAACTTAGCCAGCCAAAATCAGAAACGCAGTCAGTCATCGGATTTAAGCAAATCGCGATGCTTCCAGATGAGATCCCATGGGATCTCGATCAGCGGCTGAAGAGTACGATCCACGAGGCTAATATGATGCTAACGGATGCACAACACTGCATGTGGTTTGTGGCACCTTTGACACCCCACCTGCGGACAGCGTTGTCACAAAAGAAGCTTTCAACCCAGGCCGAAGCATTGGAAATGGTGACGACGCTGCATGAAACACTGATACAGGCTCCTAGGCTAGGAGTTCAATAGATTCACGTGCAGCTACAAAAATATTTTCCTTGAAATGCAGAGCTTGAAGCGGGATAGGGCACCGCAGTCGAAGGTGCATGAGGAAGCGTGGTGTATAAAATGCAAAGGCTAGGGCCACGATAAGGATCACTATCTAATATTCATGAACTACTTGGCAGGAGGGGGGCCAATGCCATTGAGACCAGAGGCACAAGCAGGGCCGAGCGCGACAACCCCGCTATGGTGCACGATCTATCAGATTGGAGGAAAACACAGAACAGACAATTGCCATCTGTTGCTGAAGTATACACAGACTCCGCAGCAGCTGTTTTGTAATTTTTGTAGGTCGATGGGTCACGACGAGTCTGCACTTCGTAGCTATGAGTTGATGATGGAGTGGACCCAAGCCTATAAAATTCAGACAGAAACACAAGGCCTCGACCCAACTGCGGGAATGGAGCGCGTTGGATTTCAAGACCGAGGTCGAGGACGAGGAGGAATGGGGCCAAGAAGGGGCCGCGGATAGTTAATATGTTACAATTGTGAAGGAAAATGGCACTACACTCATGATTGTACTAATATAACAAGAATGTCTTGTTCATATTGTGATTAGTTTGATCAAGAAATGATAGGTTGTCCTACGTTAATCTCACAGATGCTTGAGAAAGGGGTACTCGAGCCTACTCCGACTCAAAATGTCCAAATGATGAGATCTAAACGACACAAAGAAAGCACAAATGTGAGTATGGTGCTCAGAAGCAGTGCGACCACAGGAGAATATAAGGGGAAGCAACCCGAGGAGGATACATGGGTTCGTAAGGCTCCTGTAAAGGAACCCGACTTTGACTTGGAACATGCAAAGGAGATGTTCCTGGAAGCTAAGAAGAGCTTCATGGAGGCCTCTACTTCATGTAGTAAGGATCAATCAGAGCCAGGAGTGGATCCTTCTATGCTTACTACCTTTTTAGAGATGTGCATGAAACTATTTCCTGATAATAAGGCAGTTATGGGACTACAAGAGTTGATCACCAGGTGTGTGGGATCAGGGAACCGCGCATAGTCCAAAAATTGGGGAAGCATGTATTGCGCACTGGGAGGGAGGTGAGGTTGACGGCGCAAATTGGTGAATATGAAATGGATCAGGTAATCCTAGACCCGGGTTCCGACACAAATGTGTTACCTAAGAAAACATGGGAATGCATGAGCAAGCCCACATTACAATGGTCCCCTATTCAATTACAAATCGCAAACCAACAGAAGATTCTGTCCATGGGGAGGTTGCAAGGGGTAACAGTTGATATTAAAGGCGTGCACATGCAGACGGACTTTGAAGTGATAGAGATTATGGATGATGATGATCCTTATCCCTCATTGCTAAGAATAGAATGAGCCACTGATATGAATGGAGTCATCAACCTGAAGAAGCGGAAGATGATATTCGTGAAAAAGTCCCTACACGTGGTAGTTCCGCTAGATCCAGCCAAAGGAATGTGCTACACTAAAATTGTGCGCGACGATGAGCTAGATTGCATTTACCAGATAACTGCACAAGACTAGGATCAAGTAAACCCAATTGTAGATGGGAGAATCTCATGGGAACACGATAGTTCCTGTACCTCGGATTCAGATGAAGAAGTAGAATGCTGGCAGAACCGGTTGCACAAAGTGACAACACTAAATTGCAACATGATGATCAGATCACTCCGGTGTGTGACGACGGAAGCAAGGGAACTGCCAACATATGCTAGAGTAATAGCGTTGGATGAATTCTTAGACAAATTTGAAAGTACAGTACCGAAACAGAAGCAGTACAGTGTGCTGAAATGGGTGTTGCACGCGACAACCGCACGGTGGTGGATTACACATCAGAAGACTATTGGAAACTGGAGCGAATGTAGAAGATGAATATGCTTGCAGTTTGGAAGTCCCCAGCACCGAACAGGAACCAGGCAGCCAGGACGACACAGTTTACGTGCCCACCTGTGTCGATGGGTGCATACATGTGTTGTGAAAGCACATCCTAGACTAAGGACCGACATTATGAACTAGCTCCAGTAGTAGGAGAAGCATCATGCACTGAAAAAGTTCCACATAGAAGCATTCAAGAGGGTACACGGGATCTTGAATAAGGTTTACTAGGCGGAACGAACTAATTGGGACCTGCAAATACCAGTGGTCCGATGGGCCTATAGGGCCATGCACAAGAACCTGAGTGTGGGAATGATTACAAAAACAACAAGCAGAGTTGGGGCCGTAGCATGGGAAAAGAATCCTCACACAATAAATTCCATAATTAGGATAGCACGCGAGGACCAGATCAAAGAGATTATGCAGCCACGCGAGGACGAACATATGCAGATTCAAGAAGCCATTTGGTGAGGGAACATTGAGCTTCTTGAACTCAAAGAAGAGCGGGTATGAATGAAGTAGAAGAGCATGCTAATCGACGCAGATATCATAAAACTGGAAACTGAAATCATGCAAGAATTACCCGTTGACCGAAGAACATGCCAACATATGAGTAACCCTACCACTGCACTAGAAGACTGTCGCCATGAGTTTCTGGTTATACTACCATGGCTGCAACCGCACCTTATTAGACAAAGTAACTAGGGAAGCACACCACATAAGGAAGAACGAGAGTCGCGGACTAGCGTGAGGGTGACTAGGGAAGGCCTGTGGCTCGGTGACATGAAGCCTCGCACCAGTGATGCAACCACCTGACTATCTGTAGGAAGCGTAGTCTCAGCGCTCCAAGTAGTTGAAAGAGTGCGTGGGAATATAAATGAGTCTGCAAGAAGAGCTGCATGGGAAGGAGGTTACGAGTAGGGCCAGTACGTCACAGGGGTCGTGATCGTGTGTAAGGAGCTGCACTATTGCATGGGTAGGCTGGGAGGTGACCTTTGGTGTCACTGTTCATGACAAGAGGTCTAATTTAAGGAAAAAAGGAGTGGACGACAGGCCATTAAGACAGGAATTAAGAGCTAGATTTAGGAAGATCTGCCGCTAAGAAGGTATTAGTGACTCAGAAGAGGAGGGAATGGTCGAATACAAATTCAAATGTTACTATAAAATCCCTTGGAATAACCTCAAGGCAACAGTTAGTTGTTTAATATTTTTGCTAGTATAGAGAATTGAGCACCAAGCTACCTTTACACCCATGAGTATGCGACCGAACGGATCCAGTGTAGAAACAATGACGGCTGCAAGAACCAGAGTGCGATTCGCAGAAGTTACCCCAGAGCCCCGTGTGACCCAAGAGGAGCTTGGAGAGGTGGCAACTACACCAGAGGTTCTGAAGTCCCCACACACACTACCACCATAGAAAGGCAAGCATACAATGGGGTTAGTCTGGGTATCACCACGGAACCCACGGGTTAGTAAATTATTAATGGAAGAGAAGAGAAAAGCCGTCACCTTTGAAACAGAGGAGGAGGAGGAACATTTGCAAGCCCTGATCGCCCAAATTGAAGCATAAGACGATGAGGTGGAGGATGTCTCGTAAGTACCTTCAGCGATAAAGCTACGCCCTACATCCCCCCGTGGAAGGGGAAAGCCAAGATACCAAATGACTTGGAGGCCACGAAGACTGTGCTCCAGACCCCACTCGTTCCTGGCGAAATAAGGTTTGAAGGTTTACCTTTGGGATGGGTACCTCATATGAAATTCGAATATTGGGACCTCGTTGACGACAAGAAGTTCCCACAGTTGACCGTGAAGAGATTACTGAAGCAGAAATGGCTACGTCGCATAGAGAGGGCTGAGCTACTCCATCTATGATGGATACCCACTACCACTGTGTGGCTGTCACTATTTTTTTCATCTGGTAGCTACTATGCCTAGTACATGATGGGTATCTCTGGCTGGAGCAACCGATTCCCATCATGATCGATCTAATTCACTGGTTTTCTCGGCTGCCCATCAAAGCAAATGACCCCGCAGCCATAGCAAGAAAAAGCGACTTGGCCCTCACAGAGGCTATGAAGGCCAAATATAAGTTGGAGAAGAGGAAGCGAGGGTATGTAATAGCGAGCATTAAGGACCAAGGGGTTCCCATAGCCACCCAGCTACTGGCCGGCAAGCTAATGAGGAAATGTCGTGCAAATGAAGTGCCATCATCTATAATTGCGTTGGCGGAGTAGTGCGCAGAGGGGGTCCAGTTCAACTGGGCATAGTTTCTCTGTGATGAGTTTTTCACAAATTGTAGGGAGGCCCAGAAGCAGGGTAAGACCTTCCACTACGCGTGGTTGCTCTTATCCATCTTGTTGGTTACATGGGAGCTGCCAAAGGACAACTAGTTTCCCACCATTGCGAGGAACCCTCCCGAGGCCACGAGGTACAACTCGCTCTGAGCTATGAAAGGCATGACAAGGATTCGCGAAATAAAGGTGTTCTGGGTGTTCATGTAGGCAAGCATCTGCACATGGATCAATCGCAGGCCGCACTTGTCCCCTATTGTATATAACAGTTTGCAAAGCGCAGTAAAGTTCAAGGAAGATATGCATAACATGTATATCTAGGTGCGCAAGGATCCAACCCAAACATGGGTCAAGTTATCATTCATTGCAACAGATGATGCAATCTTCGAGGTGATGGCATCATGGTCTCTGGAGTGGTGCGCCCCAGACTTGGCAGCACTAGAAAATATCGCAACACAATAGCAAAAGAAGCTAGCCCAGATGCACGATACATATGCGCTAAGGCAAGAAGGTGCCTCTGAAAATCATGCATCAGAGAGTCACGCACAACTGATACAGTGGACAACAGAGGAATGTGTGGCAGACATCAGTGAAGCGCAGAAATTGCTGGATGGACTCCGCGCGAATATCATCGCGCCAGTCGAGTGACTCGAGGACGAGTCATAATGATTGTGTTGGGGGACTGTTGGATAGCGGATCCCCGACATAACCAGTTTTTGGTGCTTAAAGCCCGAGTTTGTTCAGTGTAATATAAAGACCCCGAAAAATGCAGGCGCAGAGCACGAGAGTCTATGGTTGTCCACCCTAAAAGAATATAAGTCAATATAGAAAATGTCGGCCTACCCATCATCCGCGGACCAAGGGAATGTATAAATAGAGTGAGGCTCTAAGTGTAGAAGGCAGTTTTTGAGCCTTGAGAAGTAATATGGGTTTTGATTAAGGGATTAAGCTATAAGTCTGTAAGTCCGAGTCTTGGGTTGTAGTAGTAGGAAGAGGCTCTACAGCTATGTGCGCAGAGGTCTAGTAGAGTCCGCAACTATGTGCGTGGACCCCTGTAGCTAAGTGCGCAGGGCGGAGTTGGGATTGTATCTGACCAAAGGATTAATAAAAGATAAGTTGATTCTGGAATATTGTGCATTTACTCATAGATCTGTGTGTTTGTGCTTTAGTCATGTTTATTCATTGCTTTATGGTTTCATGATTGCACGCACTTGGTATGAATGCCGAATGGTTAATAATAATATTAGGTACATACAAATAAGTCAAGATCTATAATAATAGCATAGTGAAGATCAAAGATCTAGATAGCACATCTTCACGCTCCTTATAAAGCTGCATGGAAGCAGTCGCACTAGTCGCGAAGGTTAGACGGCTGCGCAAAGCAGTGCAGGCTCGCAGGTTGGGCTCAAGAACTTCCTAAAACCTCATCAAGACATCCCTAGGGTGCGGAAACCTAGTTCCAGCACCCTCCCATACTACCTCGGGTGAGATCTCAGTCCGCACACCGCAGACTGTTGCCAAAAGGGTCAATAGTTTCAAGATTTGTTTGGCTAAATCACTTTTGAACCTGGGTCAGGCCCCATCAAGTCAACAGTACATGAAAGATGAACTATTTTGTGTCATTTGTAATTTCATAATTCAAATTCAAATTTATTTTGGTATTTGTAAAACATATAAGGAAGATTCATTGTCAATATTTGTCTCTCGTATGTATGTTTTATGTTTTAATTGATCCACTAAACCATTTTCAACATTTTTTGGTTTATTGGATTAACTGACTTGATTCACAACTTCATTTCATTTTCAACCATTGCCTTGATTATAGAGATTATACTTGGCTTCGATAAATTGTTCTTTGTAGCTTGAAATGTGGGCAAGGTTACTAAAGTGACCTTTTGTCCTTGTTAGCTTTATTTTGTTACTACATCTTTAATTGCCTTGAACTATGTTGCTATGATGCATTTGATATTATGTAAATCAAATTTTCAATCAATTTTCATGACAATTTACATGAACAATGAAGAATTATAAAGTTTGATTGCTTTTAGTTTCAAACTGCTGCTAAAAAATGATTCCCAAACTTAAACCTACCACTAATTAAAGTTATATAGTTTCATTACAGTTTCACTTTTCAACAATCCAAACTCCAATTTCCCTATATTTAAACTAAGCGGCCTATCCATGATTAAAATTATATAGTTTCATTACAGTTTCACCTTTCAGCAAACCAAACTCCAATTTCCCTATATTTAAGACAAAACTCAAATACTAACTACTACATCTCACTGGTTTATTTTTCTATTGTTGTCATAATTTTAAATAGATTCTTAAAAATATAAATTTATTTAAATTATTCATTATATATTAATATTTTAAATATAATTTTAATCAAACTTTAATTTATTTAATTAAAAACAGCTAAAACATATACTTTTAATTTATTTAATTAAAAATTCCTATAACTTTCGATATGAACAAATTTAAATTTTTTAAAATGGATATACGAACCTTATCCAATTAATCAAAAAAATTATTATTATTATTCATTTCACTAGAATAAACTTTGTTTCTCCAAAAGTAAACACGTTATTAGTTTTATATAAGAAAGACCCTGGAGAAAAAGGTAGCATATACTAATATTTTACACATCAATCATATATTACCCTAATAGAGGATAAGATACCACTATGCTAGCATTCACAGATGGATAAGGGCCATTATCTTTTGTTTTGCCATAATTATGCTTTCTGAAAAGATTTATGCTTATCACAATGATCCCTCATGTAACCAACCTTTTGAACATAACTTGGAAATTTTATGACTCGTGAATATAAATTCCATTGTTTAAAGAGTTCTTTTTCAAAGCACTGCCCCATGCTAAATGATTAATTTTTTAAAGCATATTTTATACCCTGTGCCTAGTGCCTAAATATGAGAAGCGTGGTTTAAAAGTGGATTTAAAAAAAAATTAATTTAAAAGCCGTTCAGAAAATAATAGAAATAGGAAAATAATAGAAATTTTGGTAAGATTATGATAAAATTTAGCAATATATCTTTAAAACCTAAGTTTAATTTAGTTGTTAAATTTCAAGATTTTAACTACTCTAAATTTTTTGATAATGCTAATACTAAATCTGTTTCCATCAGAAAAAACTATTTAAATATAAACTATTTAAATTATTTAACATTATAATTTTTTTTTTACCAAATTCCAATTAAAAAAAGTATTCTCCCAACACGTGTAACATTTAAACAACACCTTAAATAATGTCACATGCTTAACAATTTCTTTCAAGGAATGATATACGTAACATGGCTTCTTAGCGATGTGACATTCGTGGTAGCATCTTCTAGGGTTAGTGGTGCACATCATCTCTCCCTAGATTCTATACTAGGATCACATGTTTCTCGCTTTCGTAGTTGGTGAGGATAAAAAAGCAAAATTAAAAATATATTTTCCTTGTTCAAATCTATTTGAAAAGTAGTAGTCTATAACACGACTTTTTGAAAGTTTTTCCGGCGGATTTTTCCGGTCAAATTCCGGCAGCAATTCATTGGAATCCCAAGTTTGATATTTAGTTTCTGCACAATCAATGGCTCCCAGGGGTTTTTCAGGACGCTGAATCCAAATATGCAGTTAAAAAACCATTTTAACTGCTAAAAATCAAAATTTAACCTCATTTCTTCCGTTGGATTCCGTCACCGGAATCTCCAAAAAGTCGCATTATAGACAACTCCATTTGAAAATTTTATACCGAAAGCAGGACAAGTTGAAATAAAGTAATTTGTTTATTATAAGATATTTTTATCAATATCCATAATATTCACTGTGGGAAGATTTGGTTGTTAACTTCATAGTTACCTTTGGTGCTTTGTGATGATAGAAAAAAGTGAAAGCAAATAGGAAAAGCAGTGGAAAAAGGTATTCACTTGAAATATGAACGTCGAAAGTATGAAGACATATTTTTGGTTTTTTTATTTTTTTAATAAGTAAAACTCAAAATAAGAAATATAATAATATAATTATGTATATATAAATTATATAACATTATATTAATATATGTATAAATAATATTCTATTATATTAAAAATTATTTTTATAAATTGTTAAATTTAATTTTTATATTAAAATATTTTATTATTTTTTTTTAAAGTATATAATATTTAAAATATCAACATTAGTAGTTTTAAATATAAATTATATAATTATCTAAAATTTGTTTGGCAATGTTTAATGTTTATTATTAAATACATATGGTTAGTGATTAAGAAAAAATATGTTAACAATATTCATTATTAAAAGGTTTAAGTATTCTAATTTTTGTGATTAGTTTCTTTCAAGGTGATCAATATAGAAAAAAAAAATATTGCTCTTTAACTATTTTCTTCTTATTCTGGTAAACACAATATGTAATAGTCTATGGAAAGATATTGCACTTCAAAGTATTTTCTTCTTATTCATGGTAAACACAATATGTAATATTCTATGGACTTTTTTGATTAATGTTAAATATATATCTTTTATTGAATTTGAAGACTTGGTAGGGAGCCTTAAAATTATTTAATTTAAAACTTTATTTAAAGTGTTTGAATTTTTGTTTATATTAATTTAGCATTTTTAATTTAAGTAAATTACGTTAAATATAAAAACTTAAAGACTGAATAATTTGTTTTCCAATGTGAATACATTATTTTTTGATAGGAATTTATTTTGAAAATGTAATTTTTAATTCTTTATAAATGTAAATTTATACAATTATATCTATTATATTATATATATATATAATATAATATATATATATTATATATATAATATAAAATAGCAATAAATAATATAGTAATTATATTAATATTAATATTCATAATAAAATAATCATAAAAAAATAAGTAAAATTGTTTTTGTTTGGGTAAGTACTTGTCTTCTTTTGATATAAAGAAACAAGTTAATGGCCAAAGACCCATAGGTATTTGGCCAAACTGAAATCCTATCCCCTTAAGAACCACTAGCGGGTAATGACTTTCGTTGAATAACAATGTTAAGTCAAGTTACATTCTTTGTTAAACCTTATGACTTTCCCCATTACCACTATGATAAATTTTCCTACAGTAAAAGAAAAATTATTAACCGAAAACAAATTTAAAATGAACTCAAATACAGTGAAAATATCTTCTCACGATAAAATTGTCGCTCTTTGTTACTCCCATATCAATATATAGTTGATAAAACCAATTATACACCTAAAAAAAATAAAATAGAGAAAATGTTTCTTTTTTAAATTGGTGAAACCAGGCATTGTCTACTTTTTTTACATCTGTCGACATGCTATTTTTCCCTTCAAATAACAACTAATCACGGATGGATAATTTGTTATTACTATAAACGAGGTTTCAGAAACAATGTACACCACCACCCTTAGAAACCCCTCAAAGACTTCCGAACACTGCAGACTCACTATCCATGCGAATGTGGAGTGCAGTATGCCTCGTTGGCCTCGTTGAGACACTTAGCAGAACTCTTCACGTAAGTACAAGGAGGACCAATGGCAACGACATCTTTAGCTGCCACTGCATTTAGCAGGAACGAGACTGTCAGCAGCCACAAAACTGTGAGCAACCTGTCCATATTGACTTGTCTTCTGGCTATTTTTAATGTCGAGTGTTATAGTGGCACTTATGAGGTTTGATCTAGGTCTCCCATAAATTAAGCTTGACAGTTACCGATTCACCATATGGTTAAAAGAAAAAATAAAATATTTATGTCAACCACTTTTGCGAGTATTTATGTGTGAGGAAACTGTTTGTTTACAAGAGAGTTTGGAGATTCATGCAAATGGCAATATTGCTTTATTATCCCTGCCAAGTATTGGATATTACATTGACTGCGCATTAGTTCCTTAGTTGACAAAAAAATGAAAGTTTTATTCCTGATGGAAACATTAGGAAAATAATTAAACTTATTTTTTTTAAATATTTTTTTTTATTTATCTGGGATTTCATTGGCTTTGTGTTATTTTCTCCTATTGTGAAACATAGTGACGTACATTTTGTCATCAGTTGGCTTGTGAGCTGGAGAAATACTGTCCACATTTCTCAGCTGTCCGCCTGATAGATTTGAGATTTGTCCTCAGGTGCAGTCATTCGTCTTCCATTCAGACACTAAACTGGCCTCCATGTCGATGCAGTCGTCATTGATATTTTATTGTGCCTTATTCCAAATTTTCAATGTGTTGTACGCTGACATTGAAGTTGCACGTCAAACTTCTCATCACGACCTGGACCAATAATGAGAAGTCGATCCATGTTATATCTATGGAATGCATAAAAATTTAAGAAGCACACATATACAGGCAACCTGTGTATGGGGAGGGTCAGGAAAATGGACTCTTGTGAAGAATTCCTTTTTGGTTTCTGGTCTCTTTGTTTTTCGGAATAAATGCTTTCACGAAATGGCCTCTAAATAGCGGCGAGAACTATACTGATCAGAGAGCACTGGGCATAGTGGGTAGGTCCTGTTGAAAGCGAAGTCTAGCAATATTGATAGAAGGTCATAAGTAGACTAATAACTTATTAAATGCCTGAGAGACATTTTAGTCAAGCCTGGCTCTATGGGTACAGACGTACTATCCCAGAGAATATGGTGTGGCCTGGCCCTTAAGGTGACGGACTTAGCACCCCCGAACTACGCTGTTGCTTGAAATTTGTGTTCTGCAACCCATTTCTCAATGGCTGCAAAGTAGGAAGCCCATGCATTTACAATGCAACCTACATGGAGATCGGGCCTTCAGCGACTCACTGAGCCAGGCTTGTGTACCTTGAAAATGTTGGAAAAACACTTATCCGCGTTGGTGTCATTGGTATTTCAAATTAAAATGAATAAGAGTGTTAGTGATACAGATTCAAATATGGAACATATCATCCCCCTGGTGCCACGTGCTGGACATATCCATCTATAGCCATGGATAACAAGTATCCCCACGGACTACGATTTCCTGTCTTATTCTGAATTTTCATGTATAGATAATACTTCATTAGAAAGGGCACTGTAAGACTAAGTGCTCAGATAGTTTGCTGAGATATCTCGGTAGACTTCGACTCCATGTCTTATTTTGAATCTTCATGTATAAATCAAACTCGATTAGAAGATTGGGCACTGTAAGATTGTGAGTGCTAAGTTTGTTTGCCCGTAGCCAAACTGTCTAGCTAGACTCGAAAATGTTGAGCTTAGGGGTTTCAATTTGCCACTTTTTATGTCAGTCGCAGTTTCTTTTTCAACTACGGGACTTTGTTACGTTTTTTCCATAAATTTCTTTTTCAACTATGGGACTTTGTTACGTTCTTTCCATAAATTTGATTAGTTTTGTAAAGCTCTATACGTGTTCATTTCATCCATGGTTGAAGCCTGACATTTCTCTGTTTTTGTTTTCTTTCAGCTCTGCTTCCAAATGGGAACTTTGAGTTGGCTCTTGAGCCTAAGGACCTCAAAGGCACGGTCCTTGTAGAACGAAACTCATTACTGAACTGGCGAACTAAGGTTTTGTGGAGTACATAAAATCTGGACATCGTCGACGTGATATGTTAACCCCAAGGACCTCAAAGGCACAGTCCTTGTAGAATGAAACTCCTTACCGAACTGGCGAACCAGAGGTTTTGTGGAGTACATAAAATCTGGAAATCGTCAACGTAATATGTTACGCCCAAGGACCTCAAAGGCACGGTCCTTATAGAACGAAACTCCTTACTGAACTGGCGAACCAGAGGTCTGTGGAGTACATAAAATCTGGACATCGTCGGCATGATAATATGTTACTTGCAGGACCCGAAGGAGCCCATGCTGTGAAAATGGGAAACGAGGCGTCCATCAAGGAGTATCAAGGTCACAACCCTTAACAGATGCAACATTCATTGAACATATAAAAGGTTTCGACATTAAAATAATGGCACTAAACTTGAATCGGTGCTACAACATATTTATTAATATGCATTTTCTTATGGAGTAGTGTAGAATGAATGAGGTAAATGATAAAGTTGTTAAATATGCCATAGCAAATCTATTAATAAGCATAGGCTTATGGAACAATTTATGAATAAATGAGAAATAATGAAGTTGTTAAATCTGCTAATGTTTTGAGGTGAGGAGTTAGACAATAGAAATTAATGTTTCCGTGTTAGTAATAACCTTCCAAAATTTAGACTATAGACAATAATGTTTCAGTGTTAGTAATAAGCTTCCAAAATTTAGACAATAGACAATAATGTTTTAGTTTTGATAATAACCTTCGGGGATTTACACCTTATTTACTGTAGCATTTTCCCTTGCAATAATTGATCTTGGGTCTAATCCAATTGCTTTTACAGATTGCATCAATATGTTATTCCTTCAATGCCGAATCTTTAAGTAAAGGGTGTTTGAACTTATAGATTTCCATTGCATTGAATTTATGCTAAGATATAATGTCTAAAGCACAATTGAATAACTGCATGGGCATAGTTTTGTTCTCATGAATTAGCCTTCTCTTTCATCGATGCCCACTTCCATGGCAAGGGCTAACCAGCCTGTCATAGGGCATTAAATGTCCTGGTATATGCATGTTGTATAACAATATAACACACTGCCTTTATTTTCAATTTATGTAGCCACCAAGGCAGTGTGTTATATTGTTATACAACATGCATGTACCAGGGCATTTAATGCCCTATGGCAGGCTGGTTAACCCTTGCCCACTTCCATCACCTCGGTCCTTGTAGCACTTGTTGAATAAAGTCACAATGTACAAGGACTTTTGTAAAATTAGTGAGGCAAAAGTAAAGAATTTCATTGTAATTTATGACTAAGAGATAATTTGTATATAAAAGTTGAAAATTTCATAGAATTCCTAAATGCCACGAGCATAAAAACTATTTTTTCCTTGCGAAAGATGCACTTAAATACACCAAGAAGTTTCACTTTGTTTCCTGGCGAGGCAACAATAACACAATCTGCCACCACCGGGCAAGTCCGATTTACCACCACCGGGCAAATCCGCCAACTTCAATATGCCACCACCGGGCAAGTCCGATTTACCACCACTGGGCAAATCCGCCAACTTCAATATGCCGCCACCGGGCAAGTCCGATTTAGCACCACCGGGCAAATCCACCAACTTCAATATGCCACCACCAGGCAAGTCCAATCCGCCACCACCGGGCAAATCCAGAACTTAAATATGCCACCTCCGAGCAAATCCTGTAGCTACTAGGACTCTATAGATGGTTTTTGGCTCACCACCAACCATCACATTACAGTGACAAAAGATGGTTTCAGGCTGACCATAAACCATTACAAAGTGGTTTTCAGATCACCACGAACTTTCAAATGCCTTTACAAGGCTTACATTCCATACTTCAACATTTGGAGTTTCTGAGTACATACAATGACTATTACATCATGCTAGGGAGTCTATTCCACAAACCACACTAACTCAAACAAGCATCTACTTTGTTGTCCACCATAAACATTGTTGCTGCTCCTTTATCTCATGTGTTCACTATTCACATCTTAGGCAATTCAACCTTATTACCCACCACATAGTACATTTGCATCATCTTCTAATTTAATTGTCTTGGATTTACCTGCATGATTTGTTAGAGTAGCTAATTCTAACAAAACCACTCCATTGAGTTAGCTAAGCTCAATTCTTATAATTCGAAAACATTTATAAATACCATATTTTACCGTTGCAGTGGTAGAATATTACCAAAGAAACTCGAACCCAACTGTTATGGCTCGTCCATTACCATGCTAACCAGCCCTCATTTCAAACTGATGGCCTCCATAGCACTTTTCCAAGTAAAAGTAATCCTCCGCCCAGACTTTCTCTGCCACGAGAAATCCATATACAAGGCAAATCATAAGAAGCCCTTCATTTTTCTCCATTAGTGCAGCTACATCTCGTACCACAATAGCTCGTATTATATATTCTCCTCTACCTGTAGCAGAAACAGCACATAAATGGTTCGCATAGTTACCTACACCTACAATTGGAGTGTCTCCTGTTGAAATCTTTTCTAACCACCATGAGTCCAAGGCCATGAATGTGTCACACTAAAAAAACTTCAACCTGTGTTGAAACCTTTTCTGACAAATCGCATTAAAGATAATTTAGCCACGAATCCAAGGCTATGAATCTGTCATTAATAGCTTAAATCCAACACCATACTAATAAAATTAAAGATGTTCAAGCCTGCTCGGCCATTTTTATTGAGAGAATTATATTTAAATAAACCAGAAACCTTGAGAACCCGCAACCTTATTCGTGTGGAAGAAGTTTAACAGGCAGCCCACTGACATGGATAGGAATCGGGTCAACGACCACCTTCTCGTTTGGATCCAAGAGATCCCACTTGAAATTCTTCACAATGTTATGTAGAAAAATAAGTATTTCCATTCTGGCAAAGTCGATACCAGGGCACATTCGACGCCCACTTCCAAATGGAACAAACGTGTAGGGACAAGGTCCAGCTCCTTCGAATCTGGATGGATCGAATTGCTCCGGATCATTGAAATGCTCAGATTTCTTGTGGGTCGAGTTCACATTCCAATAAATCTTCCAGCCTGTAGGGATTGTGAATCCATCATAAGTGAAGTCTTTGATAGCCTCGCAAAAAGTTCCTTGAACAGGAGGGTACAGCCTGAGCGCTTCATGAGCCACTCTCCATGAATACTTCATCCTCTGGAGATAAAATTAGCATACACTCTCTCGCAGCTCCCTCACAGCGCCTCACAACAGCTCCCTTACAGATATAAGATGGAAAAACAAAGTAGTTTATTTCTCTATGCCCAGGAAGGGCCAGAGGCCCTTACTGGCTCTGATACCAAGATAAAATTAGCACAATCAATAATATATTCTAATAATCTGTGAATAAGGAAAAATACACACATATTTATACAATCAATAGTCTAAAGATAGGAATTCTATCTTGGATGTACACTAGTGTGGTTGAGAGATTCTCTCAACCACACACTAAACTAGCAGAAACTAAATTCCTATTATATAAGAACAAACTCCTCAAATGGGAAATTACAACCATAAACAAGTAAGAACTAATTATTTCCAACAATAATTGAGTTATTAAAAAATAATATTTTAATCAAATTTTATTGGTAAAGATTCGATTTATTATCATTGTATCACTTAATGTTCTTTGGCGCCACAATAAAAACTCAAAAAAAAATTTATCTCATTAGTCGGAAAGAATACAAATTCCGACCCCGCTGGAATGGAATAGCGGCGGAATAGCCCAGTATTCCATGGATCCAATATTGTATTTCACGTGTATAAGAACAAACTCCTCAAATGGGAAATTACAACCATAAACAAGTAAGAACTAATTATTTCCAACAATAATTGAGTTATTAAAAAATAATATTTTAATCAAATTTTATTGGTAAAGATTCGATTTATTATCATTGTATCACTTAATGTTCTTTGGCGCCACAATAAAAACTCAAAAAAAAATTTATCTCATTAGTCGGAAAGAATACAAATTCCGACCCCGCTGGAATGGAATAGCGGCGGAATAGCCCAGTATTCCATGGATCCAATATTGTATTTCACGTGTATATATTTTGTCTAGAAGAACGTGCTTATCATAGAGATAATAGTTGCATAGGAAAAACATCCAGCTTATCATAGGGATAATGGTTGCATAGGCAAAACAAAAATATATACAATTTCTAGTTAGATGAGAAAAGTAGGTACAATTTCTAATTATATGAGATTAAAAATGTCGTATAATATCTATCTAATGTAATTTAAAATTATTAGTTTAAAAAAATATATTTAAATATAGATGTCAAGGCAGCCCGATGCATTCATGGTCCCGCTTTATTAGGTCAATATATAATCTCCAAAATAAATATTATGTAAATGATATTATTTTAAAAATAATTAAAAATAAAAATATTCAAAAATAATAAATAAAAATTGTTTACTTTAAAACAATAAAACAATTAATTGGGAATAAAAATCTCTATTTATTTTTTAATTTATTATTTTCATAATTATAGTAATTTTGATTAATAAATCACTTTCTTAATTATGAAATTAAACCATCGGGTAAAACTCTATTGATTCACAATCTTTACATGTAGTGAAGTTTTTTGAACTAGACATAAAAAAAAGTTTTATAGGATTGGATTTTCCACTCTCACAAATAACAAAATACCAAAATGTACAATATATATTTAATTAGTTAATATAACTAATTAGTTAATAAACATATTCAATTAACTAACTGTATGAGAAAGTTAGTGACAATTATTTCCATTAACTTATTTCTAGTTTTAATAAAAAAATCTATTTGATAATTAAACTAAACCCATGGAACACTAACTATGTAGTGTTGTTTTTGCTATTTCATTGATTCATCTCCAACCAATCAAAAAACTCTATGCCATTTCTTTTAAACCATTTTAAAAGAAGGCAACGCAAAGATTGTTGAAGTTATGATTATGAATATTTTAAGATTGGTTTATTAGCAGGGAAAGTTATTGATTTGTTTTGGACCATTTTTGTTCAGTTTAAATTTACTCAGATAACATGCGGCAATCCTTTACCCAATGGCCAAGTTGTAAACTGCACCTAAAAGTTTACTCAAATAGCATGCGGCAATCCTTTACCCAAAGCCCAAGTTGTAAACTGCACCTGATTGGATATTGTGGTATCAATGGAAAATGCTAAAACAGATATTAGGTATGGAGGGTGGGTATTAGTGATAAAATTTAAAGGGTTGCTCTTAATTTCATTTGGAAGGGCATATATTCATTTGACCCTTCAAGGATGAAAGGCTATAAAAAAAATTTACTTCTACTGAAAAGTCTATATTAAATAAATCCTTCAAAAAAATTCTATAATGAAATAGCGTCATTCTAAATCTTTAAAATGTTTAAAATTTAAAGAGTAGCTTCAATAAAACACTATAAAATCTCAATATAACTAGTAAATAAACAAAAAAAAATCTCAAATTCCATTAAAAAATGATAAACATATGTCTCTTCTATTCATTCGACGATCTTCAAAAGTATTTGGACTTACATAATTGAAAATAGAAATATATTTTCCCAATAGAAATGGATTTCTAGTTTCATTTATTTCCATACATCATAAGTAACATTCCAATCTACCTCATTTAGAGCATGATGTGCACTTAGAGATATAAACATTAACATATCAAGTGTCTCCAATGAAAGTCTTTATCTATCATCATTTTTTATCCTGTTTAATTTTCAGAAGCCTCTTTCACACATTATTGTGGTTGTTAGGATAACAAGAATAGCTTGCCACAATTGCATAAAATATGGAAAGTCTTCAAGCCATTCATGTTCATCTCCACATAGGTCTCATTCCACAGATATAATTTTTAGGGTATGATTTACAAATAGCACAAATAAATTTATTCATTTCACCCAAACATCTAGTAGTATCCACAATAGATGATTCCCCAACACTAATTTTTTTCACAAAAACATTTTAAATATTTTTTTGTTGGACAGTCTATATTATTCTCTTCTTTATAATAATGTTGAGAAGTGGACAAATTAGCCACATTAAATACTTGTAAATATATGAATATCTTATCTAAATATTTAATCACCTTTACAATAAAACATTTTCCCAAAAGAATACACTCATATAGTAGCCCCGAATATTTCCATCTTTGGAAAACTTTTGAACTTCAATGGATGTAAATGTACCATACTTATGCTATCTGCAAATTCAAGGGTTCCTCTTTATGCTTTTATTTAGTTGGTTTATACTGGAAAGGGGATATATTATTATTATTCAATAAAATAATATTTATTTAATTTGTAGTTAAATCTATTAATTATTTATATTTATAAATAAAAATTTTTAATTTTTCAAGATGATATTTGTAATATTCTATTCTTCTAGTGTATTTTTACATGTTTATGAGTAATTACTAGTAGATACAACTTGAATGGATCTAATGATTAAGAGCATGTGTTTTCTCCTAAGAGGTCATAGATTCAAATCCAGAGGGGTAGAGTATGTATCTCTTCCTAGACTTGTCTCATACACCAATTTGGTGTATGTGTTGGCCTTCACCAATGGAGAGGAAAGTCATATCCTGATTCATCTTCAAAATGTATGCCCTTATGCCCTAAAGGAGGAAAGTCATATAGTGATTCATCTTCAAAATGTATGCCCTAAAGGAGTCTCGTATCGTGATTCATCTTCAAAATGTATGCCCTTAAGGAGTCTTGAAAGCCATAAAGTCATATCATGATTCATCTTCAAAATGTATGCCCTAAAGGAGTTTCGTATAGTGATTCATCATCAAAATGTATGCCCTAAAAGAGTCTTGAAAGTCATATCGTGATTCATCTTCAAAATGGATGCCCTATGAGAGTCTAAGGATAAGGATAAAGTGATCCAAAGGTAGCTTCAAATGGCAAGCTCGTGGGAAGCAAGAATGACAACCTTCACCAAGTAAGAGAGAAAACCTTCAACAGGAAAGTAACAAAGACAACCTTCAGCATGAAAAGACATACCCTAATTCAGGAAAGTAAGAAAGACAACCTTCAACAAGAAAAGAAATATAATGATTCAAGAAAGTAAGAAAGACAACGTTCAACAGGAAAAGACATATATTGATTCCAGAAAGTAAGGAAGGAAACCTTCAACGGGAAATATTCTGATTCATCCTAATTAAAGTAAGAAAGAAAACATATATTGATTCAGGAAAGTAAGAAAGACAACCTTTAGCAGGAAAAGAGATATATTAAAGTAAGAAAGACAATCTTCAGTGGGAAAAGACATACCTTGATTCATCCTGATTAAAGTAAAAAAGAAAACCTTCAGTAAGAAAACACATATCCTGATTCAGGAAAGTAAGAAATACAACCCGAAAGACATATCCTGATACTTCAGCCTCCAAAGATCTTGTGCAATCCACAATTGACACACCTTTGGCTTCAATGGAGAAACAACCTTAGGACTTTGATCTTTCAGATAATGAATTTGTGGTACTCCACATACCAAAGATCTTGTGCAACCCACAATTGACACACCTTTGGCTTCAGTGGAGAAACAATCTTAGGACTTCGATCTTTTCAGATAGTGAATTTTTCGTACTCCACATACCTTTGGCTTCAATGGAAAAACAACCTCACGGCTCTGATAGTTCAGATAGTGAATGTCCTGTACTCTGAGGAGGTAGGCGATGAAGCGAAGGAGCTTTCTTTGAAAGAAGAAAATATGACATGTTACTCAAATAAAATTAGTAAATATGTAGAGTGAGTAAATGTTTATAAAAAAAAGGAAATTAAGATAAACCTTTAAACACTTATAGTGTTTGATATCGTAATATATCACACATGATACTACTCCAAAAAAAATCCAATATAATTTTTCTTTTTTAAATATTAATAAAAATCCATGATGAAATATTACCCCAAAAAATAATCAATAACAATAAATATAAATACAACTAAAAACCTATATATATAAATAAATATAATAAAAATACAATAATTGCAAACAAAAACAATTGATACATATGAGCGATGCAAGGCCTATTTGAATGCGTTCTCTATAGCTTTTCGAATATACACTCGTCGCCCATAAAGAAAGCTGCCACCAGTAACGAACGGAAGAAAAGTGGGACACCCATTATTATTATTAGCACTGGGTAATAAAGTTGCCAGCTCATACAAACGAATAATGGTGACATCTTAAACGTAGAAAACGCACCATTATAATTACTTTCATTGTCAGGATAATAATAATAAAAAAAGGAATCCTTATTGGATAGTCTTTCATATGACCAATGAAAAAACCATTCAGAATGATAGCTTAAACATACTTAAGATACCACTATCACTGCATTTTCCATTATTAGATTACTCGGAAAAGTGGCTGCTTATGAGTTGCCAAAACGGAAAATTTTATCCACCATACTCTAACGTAAAGCTTGCGTGTACCTTCTAGGCGGAGATAATGGAATATGACGTCAGTGATGTGGGTATAAGAGACATGTGGATACCTCATTGCATGATGGATATGCCAAAAGAAAATATTAAAGTGACCCATACAACTTACAGTGGCCCTTACACGATTCATTGAAATCCTGCACATAAACTACCCTAAAATCCTGGCCATTACCCATTTCAGCGAAATTCCGGTAGATAACCCACCCTCAAATTCTGCCGCCCTGAAATGATGACGAAAGCAATAGAGAACCATGTGACTGAAATTCCAAGTCTTGATGTGACCATTATGCCAATCCACTTCGGATTTGAGGATAAGATTTACAGTGTGGTGGAAAATATTCACCTAAAATTATCGCTGTAAATCGTTAAAAGGAATCAGCTTGGAAAACTCATTGTAAAAGGTCAACACATCGAGTGGAGATAACAGCAAGATTACCCATCCCTAATCTCTGCGTTTGAGTCCTTTCCAAAGCGATGGAAGGAAAGACGGAGTGTAGGAAAAGGGCCATTACATTCCATGGGGCTTCCCTAGTGGTCCTGGTGATCACAATCTGTGGAGCACTGTGGCTTCCTCTGATTCATGCTGAAGATGTGTCCTCCATAGAATTACAAGACCCAATGGAGAGCGTTGAAGCCGTTTGTAGCAAAACTCTCTATCCAGAGCTCTGCTATAACTCTCTCTCGCCTCGTCTGGGGTCGTCTAGTGCTGCACAACTCAACAAGTTTCTTCACGTTGGTCTAATGGTGGCCATGGAGGAGGCGAACAAAGCTTCCGCCCTCATTCTTAGATTCGTTCAGCAAACCAGTGCTCTCCAAGATTGCATGGAGCTCACGGATATTACGAGGGATCAACTTGATAGCTCTATATCACTTTTGAAACGCCATGATCTAAAGGCATTCACGCGTGAACAGGCCGGCGATTTACAGACGTGGCTCAGCGCCTCAGTCACCAACCAGGACACTTGCTTGGACGGACTTTCGGATTACCCAAAGAGCGTGGCTAGAGTTCTGGTTGAGAGCAGCGTGCAAAACTTGAGGAAGCTTGTTAGCAATTCTCTGGCCATAGCAAAGGTGGCGCACGAGTCAAGAAGGCCCGATCCATCCCCTGAGCTACGCCTCCCGTCCGATTCCATGAAGGATGATTTTCCCTCATGGCTATCCGCGGGAGATCGGAGGCTCCTACGATCCTCTCCAAACAACGTAGTGCCGAACGTGATCGTGGCTCAGGATGGCTCTGGAAATTTCAAAACGATTTCACAAGCCATAGCTGCGGCCCCAGAGAAAAGTGGTAAGAGATATGTGATCAAGGTGAAGAAGGGAACGTACAAGGAGAACGTGGAGGTGGGTAAAACGAAGACTAATATCATGTTGATTGGAGAAGGCATGGAGGCCACAATCGTTACGGGGAGCAGAAATGTGATAGACGGATCCACCACTTTTAATTCCGCCACATTCGGTAAATCACTAACCCACTTCTAAATCTTTCATAAATTCAGTTTTCCGGATCACAATCTCAGAAAATCCTTAAATCCTCACGTTCCAGAGAATTCATCACGCCTTACAGATGAGAACTTTCCCTTTTTTGAAATTGATGCAACTATGTTTGACTACTTGAGTCCTTCAAGAGCTAATATTCTTAAAATGTTTGAATGCAGCTGCTGTAGGTAAGGGGTTTATGGCACAAGACATGGCGTTTGTCAACACAGCAGGACCAGACAAACATCAGGCGGTGGCTCTTCGAGTAGGATCAGACCAATCAGTGTTATATCGATGCAAGATTGCAGCGTACCAAGACACATTGTACGCGCATTCTCTTCGCCAATTCTACAGCCAGTGTAACATTTTGGGTACAGTAGATTTCATATTTGGGAATGCCGCAGTGGTGTTTCAAAGCTGCACTCTTGTGCCCAGAAAACCCGGTGCAAATCAGAAAAATGCCATCACAGCACAGGGCAGAACTGATCCGAACCAAAACACAGGAACTTCCATCCACAACTGCAAGATCTCTCCCCATGCCGACCTTGTTCCGGTGAAAATCTCGTTCCCAACTTATTTGGGGAGGCCGTGGAAGGAATATTCCCGAACGGTTTACATGCAATCGTACATAGATGGCGTCATTCAGCCTGCGGGTTGGCTGGAATGGG
>APFE031720658.1:37706-66962 GCA_000404065.3 Pinus taeda | reverse complement strand
ATATCATTTTAATTTGATATTTCTGGATTCATTATATTAAAAAATTTAGTTTAGGTTTAGAACCAACCATTATGACTTATTATTATAATATTGATATTAAATATCATTAAGTTTTGAAAGATAAATAATTTAAAATATGAATGTGATTGTTCATTATTTGAATTTCCCAATATTTATTAATTTAACCTCCATATACCACATAATCATAAGCATGTAGATATTAATGTAGTCCATTACAATGATTAAGTTTTGATATTAATGTAGTCCATTACAAGGATTATCTTATGATATTAACAATCTATTGTTTTATTAATAAATAAGTAAAATGATTTTAGAGTAATTTTAAATAAGAAGAAGATTAATATATATGAATGTGTTGTTTTAGAAATTTAATGATACCATTTTAACTCGATATTTGTGGATACATTATATTAAACAATTTAGTTTAGCTTTAACATTTTTATCCTTAACATAATGGAAAATTAAGTAGTCCAACAAAAAGATAAAATTGTGTTTTCTAGGCAATTTTTTGTTGGCATTGTGAATTAGGTGTTTTCCTTGATGGAAACCTACCTAATGAGTTGTTCAGATTTGATATTATAAATATATTTGTAGAAACATTATAACATAAATATTAAACATGGACCTTAATATAAAAATAATTATAGGTTTACTAACATTAATAATATTGAATTAAAGAGATTAAATTTTAAAAATTGTGGAATTGTGTTTGGTATTGTAATAATGTTATAATCTCTCATTTGATTTTATACAATGTGTGTATGTGAAGTTTTTCTTTATGTGCAAATGATAAATTATGTATGTATGTTACTTTTAATTTTCTTCAACATTAAATTTTTTTGTTGATACCAAATGTGTCTTTTTCTTTCTATTATGTGATTTCATTTTTCGACCATGCATCCAGCTATTTGGAGTTGTCTTCCATTCAAAATTCTTGAACTTATCTTCCTTTGGCTGCCTTTATCCTTTATCGGTTGTGATAAAGTTTAGCACCGTTTTTAAGAAATGGAAGAATGTTTTGCAAAACCCTTCTTTCTTGTTATGTTCTAATCATGTCTCTATGAACGAGTTTTGATTTATGGTTCCTTTCCTCAATAATGAATATAATTATTTTTGACCTGAATACCTTAATCAAAGTGGGCACATATCTCAATTTCATTTGTGATTCATCGATTTAAGATACATAATAGAGTCTATATTTGGACCAATCGTGGTTTTATCCTTACCAACATAGTTCTCCCATACACTCAACTATTTCGCAATGAATCCATTTACAAAGGCCGTTAAACAAATAGGGCCAATATGAATTGGAGAGTGGGGATTCTTTTCATTATTGGAAAATGTAAGCTACAGAAAATATCACTTGCTTGTTCTAAGACATATGTATGATAGAATGCAGTCTAAAATTTATGTTTGTAGTAGTCTTGTTGGGTATGGCAAAGGGTCACTATTCCATTTCAAGGCATAAAAGTAAATTGTTTTGGTTGTATCTCAACAAGGAGTATGAAGATTATTCTCAGTATGGTTATACAATCTACTAGTTTTATGTAATAAAAAATGAATGGGGTTTTTATTTGTTCCAATCACTGACATATGGTCTATATCATTAGCAATATACATGGATCAATTAATATGCCTTGTCAGTGATGGCTCCACTTCTATATGGTCAATTGAATAATTATATCATTTTTTATTTGGTAAAATGGGCATTGAATGAAGAATTGACTACTTTGAAGTTGATTTGGGTTTCAGATGGAAGTTGTTTGAAGAAACTTCTGCAGATACAAATAGCAAATGTCCTGGTTATCTTGCATTTTGAACAATCCACGGTCTGGTTCTTATGTCCAAGTGTAGTGGAGTTCCTTTCCTATTATATGACATGATGAATGACATCTATTTTCCAATAGATATTAATAATTCAACTAACGAATAGATGTTTGGGTTTTGGTACCCAACGTTGGAGGATTGAAATGATTTGATTGAGTATGGAAATATTCTTCCAATTGCTCCCTGTATGGATTCTGTTGATTAGATTCCACCATTGGATATGGATATGGATTCTTAGGATATTAGTATTCTTAGGAGTTCCTATAAATATTTCCATTTTATATACTCTCTGTGGTTGTGGAAAATATTTCCATTTTTGTCTCTATACATACTATGGGTCTTTATGGTAATACTTTAAAATTATGCTTCTATCAATCTTTATGATGTAAAATATTTCATATTGTTTCCCCTAAACTCTTCTTAATTACATGTAAATGTGTCTAAGTGTTATGCATTTTTCTTTGTTTGTATAATTATAATTGCTATGGGTTATGTTATACATGCTAATTGTATTGGTTTTTGTCATTGATTCTCAAACAATGTTATATCTTTATGTACATTTTAATATTTGCATTTATATTTTGATAGTATATAGTACCAAATTTTTAGATATACTTCCAATTCATATCCTTCTTAGATTATTGTGTCCCAATAGTCTGGGTTTTGTTTTGATTCTAATATGATACATGAAATGTAGACTTTTTTGTTTAAGTGATTGGAAATAATTCATTTCTATTTTTAGCGATTTTGAAAAATTCATTTTTGATTTTAGCCATTTTGGAAAAATCCTTATACATTTTGATAATTTTATATGTTTGGAAAAAATAGCATGTACACTTTTTATGTTTTTTTACGATTTCCAAAAAAAAACTTGTGCCTTTTTCATTCTTTCATGTTTGTTTATATTAGATATTTTCTATGTTCCATGTTGATGATTCCATAATGAATATTTTATTATTCACTGTAGACATGCCATCTTAAGGCACAAGAAAGTGTACAAGAAAACAAAATTTGTCACCAAAATCACATGAGAGGTCTAATGAAAGTCGTCGTTTACGATATCAACAAAATAAGGATGCCATAAATGAGCATAGGGGAGCTAGATATCATAGAAGAACGAGTGAATCCACTCTTGAAAATGATTTTATAATTCCTCATAAGTATCATATTATGGATGATATAATGGAAAGAACATTTACTGTTGATAGTTCATTATCATAATATGCTCCACGTCAGCATAATCTTGTTGTTCGATGCTCTCCTCAAAATGTTCATAATGTTGGGGAAACATCTTACAATCAAGAAGAACATCGTATCGATAACGTGGATGAAAATGCCAACCCTAACCCTTCCGTGTGTCCAAATGCATGTTTTGACAGCCAAAGGTTGCAAAACATCCATGGTAGAGGTAATGATGACATTGTGTGTGATGATTTGGATGATAGTTTAATTGACCATTTGTTTGATAATTTGGAGCCAGTTGCTCTAAAAATCAAACCAATCCCACTTCTCAAAGTAATGTGGTCCCACCAAGATAATCAGTCATCCCTAATAACATTTTGTGTGGAACAATTGAGGTAACACAATGATATTTTGATTTTTTTTGCAATAGTGGTTGTTTTATTACATTCCTCTATTTACAAAATTTTGTTTACTAAACTTATAAGTTATTTTATTCTCTTGGAATAGGATACAACTCGTTTTGATAGAGGTTTAGAAATTAATTCCCAAAGTGTTGCATATACTAATATGAGAAGTGAAGATGAATTATGGCATAACCTTCCTATGCATTCTCCTCAATGATGAAATTGCCAGACTAATGTAAATTTTCAAGTGTTTTGGATTTTCTTTTCATTTTTTAAATTTCTAGTTGGTTGGATATTGAATTTTATGGCATATTTTATTTTCTTTGAACATGTCACAACTCATCTCAATAGAGGCATACAAATTAACTTCATAGATGTTCCATCTACTAATGTTAGAAATGAAGAGGAACCATCTCATAGTATTCATCCACATCCCCAAACAAATGTAAATATTGAGTGCATTTGATATTTTTCTCATTTTTCATTTAGAGTTCGTTGGTCATTGTATTTTGCAACCTTTTATGGAGAAACGATGATTTCATCTCATTAGGTTGGAGAATTGGAATCCAAAACATCAAATTTTAAAACTAGTGTAGATGTTCAATGTATTTTATTTCTTTTCCATTTTTGAATCTTTCTTTGTTGGACGTTTACTTTTATAATGTATTTTATTTTTTTGGAACAAGAAAAAACTCATTTGAATAGAGGCATAGAATCTACATCCCAAAATGTTCCATCCACTAATGTTAGAAGCCAAGAGCAACCATCTCATAACCCTCATCCACATCAAGATACAAATGTAAATTTTGAATGCATTTGATTCTTTTTCATTTTGTTTTCATTTATAATTAGTTGGAAATTAAATTTTAGAGACTTTTATGACAAAGAGTCCTTTACATCCTCCCAGGTTTGCTAAATATAGACCATAAATTTGGAAAGACCTTCTCATAGATTCGTTGCACATGCTTCAAATTTGCGAAGGGAATTTGATGTTCCTGAATATGAAGTACATGTTAGAAGAAAATTTACTCTTCCAATTGGTGTCCAACATGGTTCGGCCAATAGAGATCATATTCATTTTGATCAAAACATGATTGCAGTCGATAAAGGATTTCCCGAAAATATAGATAGCTTGTCAAGTGTCCAAATGTGCCACATTTTCCAATAATCATATCCCAGAATCCAAGTTGAGAGACATTCTAAAGGACCTGTTTGAAGATGATGTAAGAGTGAAATAGGAGACCATCATTTTTGTCTATATAATAACATGGATCGTGGTGAGAAACCTCATATTTTGAGAATTCTTACTCAAGTTTAATAAATTTTAATAGCACGTGTGAATCCTATTTTGAAAGTGACACATGCACGAGGTGGGAAATCTAAGTATTATCTTTCCTCAAGATATTTCTACAATTATACAAAGTCTTCCCCGACATATTGAAGATATTGACTTTTTAATTGTCAGGAGACATGCTGCTCAGTTTAAATATTATGAATGTTATGTCAAAAGATCTTGAGTGATGGTTTCATTTCTTTTCAAAATCCAACATGATCAATATTATTTAGATGTTGTAACTGACTATGATTTAGTGAATTCTCATCTCGAAAGATCAATAGATGTGTCCTCGAGGCTTAAATTTGTTGATTGTGATATTGAAGAATCTGAGATTAATGAAACTAATAATGAAGGGTTTCTTGCTAAGGATTTTCCCTCTCATCCTTCTTCTTTTATTGCTCCCCTACCAAATGAAGAAAGAGAAGCAGAAGAAATTAGAGCATTTCTTGATAATGTTCATTCTCCACATGTTCAAGACATTGATTGGCCCAGTATTGGAACCTCTCCAGTGAATGAATATAATACAGATGGGTTATTAGATATGGCATTCCCAATAGTGTTCCCCACTCATGATGCTGAACAGTTGCAACCATGTATTTGTAGTGTTGAACTTCATGAGTATGAATTATGAATTGCACCTCCTTAGGAACTATGATCAGAGATTTGGAAACCATCACTGCTTTCAATATTGCATATTGAACATGGTAATGTGACATCGGAACCAAGCAATTGTTTTAGTTTTTCCAAAGAAACATTTACATGATAACTCACCTACAATAATTGAAGAGTTGCGTCACCAACAATCTTATTTACTAGATAATAAGTTGGTTGAGCATCTTATGTGGTTTAGTTCTTCTCTAAGAGGAACAACGGCATATTGGACTAAGTGTGAAGCTCAATTGACTGACATGATTACTCAATTAGGATGTCCATCTTTATTTTTTACTTTGAGTGTAGCTAACACAAAGTGGGCAGAGTTGCATAACCTCATGCCCATACATTCACATTCTTGTTCTTTAAATGAGAATCATATGAAAATTGAGAATGTTACTGAGTACCTTCATATTTTTTCCACATTTATGCATCATTTAAAGACTTCTGGTACAGGTTTGTGTTATTGAATTTGTTTTCAATACTTTTTCAACTTTTATTATGATTCTATTTATATTGTTTCTAGTAACTATATCCTCATTTCTTTTAGATATGAGTGGCAACATAGAGTTTCATCACATATCCATGGTTTCCTATGGTTAGAAGGCACTCTTGACATGGAAATACTTGATTGGTCAAACGGTTCTGATGTACAACTGGCAAAGAGATTCTTTGACAGATATGTAACTGCATGGAATCCATGTGCCATACATCACCACAACATAATGGTTCCATGAAGCCTCAGTGATGACCCTTGCCTATTGAATACTGGTAATATTTTCTCTTGTAATCCTCGTAATGATTATGAAGAATTTTTAAACCATGTCTAAAGGCACACAAAGTGTATTGTAGATTCTTGGTTGCACAAAAAGTGCACTATTTTGACATGTCGATACAATGCTCCATGGGATCATTTTGATGAATCAAGATTGTTCATAGATGATCAAGGAAGAAAAAAATATGAGCCAGCAATAAATGATGATAGACTTAATGTACATAACATTGACCTTCTAACAATGTGGCGTGCCAATGTTGATTTCCAGCCAGTGCTTTCTCACCATGTTGTCTTGAAATATATTTCTAAGTATGCATTAAAAGTAGAAAAAAGGTCTAAAAGTTATCATCATATGTTAACTAGAATTTAAAATTCTATTGGCTCTAAGGGTCATGCTTTATGTGCATATATAAGGTTTCTTGCAGAAATAATTGTTGACCATGACATTGGAGCACAAGAAATGTGCCATATGTTTCTCAAGCTATGTCTTATTGTTTGTAGTCAGAAATTTGTTTCCTTAAATGTTGGAAGAAATTTTTTTAGGAAAATCTTAAGGGATGGTTTGAAATTTTCATCTAAAAATATTTTTGCTCAACATTATCAGAAGAGAACTTTTTTCCTTGGACATCAATCTTTGATAGAAACAACAATTTCTTGGACATTTCATAGCAAGCGTAAACAAGATCCATGGAAACCTAGAGATGTTCATGATATTGTTTGGATTTGGCCACGGTTTTATTCTATTCTTGATGAGGTTTCAAAGGAATTTGAAACCTTTTTCTGGAAATAGTTACTCTTATACAAGCCATTTCATGACATTCCTACAGAAATTGACCTTTTAGCTAAAATTATTATTGAAAATTGGAGGAATTTTCCATATTGAGCATGGCATCTTGATTGGAATCTATCAATTATAGAAAATATTGAAGATGAAGAAGATGGTGATTTTTCTAACCAAGAAATGATTCTTGAAGATTATTTTCAAGAATGGAATATTTTCTCTCACTTGGTTCCACCAAATGATTTGAATGTTTCCGATCTTCACACCCTTGGTCGAAGGGAATTTGATATATCCTTTGACTAAGAAAGTACAACTATTTCTGATGATGTTGCAAAAGAGGCTATTAGTTTTATAAAGTATGCAAAGTCAAGGAGTGATATTTTTGTCCTCTCAAACAAAACATTTTTGTCTCCAGATTCTTTGTTGGAAAAACAACAACTTGCTTTTGACATTATTTTAAGGCACTTTACTGAATATGAGATCTGTCAAGCTCTTCTTATGATTGTTTAGGGCACTCCAGGATTTGGGAAGTCTTTCCTTATCCATTGTATTTTTGAAACTCTTTCTAATTCATCAAGTAATGGAAGACTACCTTTGCTTCTTCTTGCCCCAATAGGAATAGTTGTTTTTAATATACATGAAAAAATGATACACTCAACTATAAAAATTCCAATTAAAGATATGTAGCCACTATAGGGGAAGTCACTTGTAGTATTCCAAGAAGAAATGTTACATGTTAGATATATATTGATTCGTGAAATGATATTTCTAGGATCAAGGTTCTTTATGCAAATAGATGCTCAATCATGAAAATAATTTCGAGAGAAAAATAATTGTCCTTTTGGTGGAAGATCCATCATCCTTGTGGGTGACCTTGGCCAACCCCGTCTTGTGAGAGATAAGCCTTTGCATGTAGGTAATATAGTAGGGAATGTCTTCTGGAACAAATTAAACATTGTTTTCACTATTAACACAATATTTCACCAACAAGGGAATAATGATAAACAATCTTGCTTTCGTAGATTCCTCAATAACATAAGAAATGTAGAACATGTTCTTGAAGATTGGGAGTTCCTTAAATCACAAGCTGATATGAGGTTGCATCCTAGACAAAGATATTCATTTAATGCAACAATTGACATGTTTCCAACAAATTATTTGGTCTCCTTCCATAATAGGCATATGTTAAAATGATTAAATTCTTGAATTTCATGATTTGTTGCTAAGCACTTAAGGCATTCAGAAACCATTACTGTTGATGATGATCAATTGGACCATGAAGTTTTGTTTTGTCATGGTCAGCTTGCTATGGTGACATGTAATTTATCGATTGATGGTGGCCATGTGGATGGTGCACTTGTTTATGTTCATGATATATTTTATATGCCTACTTCTAAGCCACCTCAACTTCCAATGTTCACAATTCTTGTTTTTGATAAGTATGTTGGTGTTCCATTTCATGCAAGCAATCCAAACATTGTTCTTATCACACCAGTGATAAGAGGTAATCAAAAACAAATTCCTTTTAAGATGCAATGGACTCTTACAATCCACAAGTCATAGGGATTGACTTTAGAATGAGTTTCAATTGATATCGGGAATAAAGAGCAGCAAGGTGTTACCTTCACAGCCATATCAAGAGTGAAATCAATAGATTGTTTATGCATCATACCACCTTTACTTTTTCAACATTATTCCAAGATGAAAGATAGTGCATATGTTACAATTAGGAAGAATGAAGAGGGCGATTGAAATTCATATCACTATGACATACAACTAATAACATTGCGACCTTCTTTATAGTATGTTTTTTGAATTGCTTTTATTGTCCTTTTGATTTAATTTTAATATAATAAACATTTTCATATATTTATGAGATTAATATATTCATCATATTCATAGTAATATTCCAGAAAGTTGCTTACATCATTTTTCATGTTGTTCAATTTACTTTTCTTTTTAAGTTCCTATTGTTATTTTCTTTGCAACAAACCATTCAGACATAAACAATGAGTTATATTAACCAATCATTCAAAATCATTTTTATAACTCGTTCACATTGATATTAATAGTTTGGATTCATATTACATCATAAAATGCAGAAATGGAGATTTTGAATATTGGCCACTATTTTAATCTATTTCCACATATTTTTCTATTGTATTGTGAAATGAGGCTTATATTTGTAGAATTTTTTATATCATTTGGTTCATGTAACACTAGATTGTTTTTTTTCATGTAACATTATAACATTAAGTTTTAACATAAATACAAATGGGGTGTTATGTTATATATATATATATCTGTGTGTGTGTGTGTGTGTGTGTGTGTGTGTGTGTGTGTGTTTGGATGCTTATTTATTTGTGAATGTATTCATTGATTCTTCTTTTGTTTTTTTGTCTTTCAAATGAATATATGGGAAATAATGATGTCATCTATTATTCCAGAACAATGCACAATATTGCTTGCACAATATTCCATCCTAATTTTATTGATGATCATATTCATGTGCTAGATGAAATGAAAACACATGTAAAATACTTGTTACATGTGCACTAGAGGGATTGTGGGAGGAGAACAAGAAGGAATTTGTTGGAAAGCATTAAGTGTCATGATCATTATCCCATTAATTTGAATTGGTGTTTCTTTTGTCATCATTCTCGTTGTGTTTTGGAAGAGGCCATTACATAGATGACTTTTGATGGAGTGTTTCAAATTCAATTTTGTAGTGGAATTATTTGATGTAAAGAAAACAAAAAATATATGTTAAGACACAATGTTCTTTCTATGGTTGCAATGCTGGTAAAATTGATTTTTTTTTTCTCGTTGTTGTTTTTATGTAGAAAATTGTATTTCTCTGGTCTTAAAATGTCCTATTATGTTGTTCTTCTTTATATCCAATGTGTGAAATTTAGATGTTTTTTTTGCATTTATGTTCATTTTCCCCAATGGTAGTGTTACTATTTTATTTTTTTCTCTTGCATTTGTGACTATTGCAGTCCTTTGGGTGGATCCCTTCACTTCGCTCATGTCTTTCATAAATGAAAATATTGTTTACATTTATAATATTATTGTTGGGATTTCATGTTCTAGGTGTTTATATCACTATTCTAGAAATTTATACTATTAATACATTCATATATTGATATCAGTGTATTTATAACTTAAAATTTATTTATTGTTTATAATGTAGTGATATAAATGTGCTATTATTAATGTGATAATGATTTATCATGTTTTAATGCTTTATGGTTTTTACAATGTGGTTTCTTATATTGTTTTTGGTTTATGCTTTTTATTATTAATTTTTGTTTTTATATCATTATTTTGTTTATGATATTGATGTCATGGATTTAGAGCTAAGGGTTTTTAAAATATTTAATATGGCATATATTCTCTCATTTTCCAAACCAAACATTGTGATAATTGTCGAACATTGTGTTATAACAAAGATTATCTTGAAATGAAAACCATAATCAACCATCGTGAATCATGGTCAACCATGGTCCAAGGCCGCATTGTAACAAAGATTGTCTCAATATGAAAATCAATGATGGTTAAGGATGGTCATTGATATTTACTTTTCAATTTATAATAATTATCGTGGGGTTTAAACAACTTGGATTTATAATATTAATCCATTGGAGTTAAAATATCAATCATTTCCATTTTTAATATTGATCCCTTGCATTTTTTAGCCCTTAGGCTTATAATATTTTTCTCTTAGGTTTATCAGATTAAACCCTTTGATTTATTTGTTCTTTGAGTTTATAATACTAATAATTCCTTTGGTTTATTATTTTCTCCCTTGGGTTTATTAATCCCTTGACTTTAGAAATATTAATTTCTAGGGTTTATTAATCTCTTAGGATTTTATTATTAGTTTGCTAGGTTTACTTATTCATTGGGCTTATTGATTGCTTAGCTTTATTAATCATTTGTTTTTATAATATTAATGCCTTGGTTTTATAAAATTAAAAATGCATTGGGTTTATTCATCCCTTTTATTTATAATATTAATAATCCCTTCGGTTTAATAAACCCCAATATTAAGGGTTTAATATGTTATTTTTATAATGTCTATCCCTTTAGTTTTTTTATTCTTTGGGTTTATAACACTAACAATGTGTAAGGTTTATTGATTGCTTGGGTTTATCATATTAATAATCATGCAACTTTATAAATCTTTTGTTTTTAGAATATTAATTCCTAGGCTTTATGAATCTCTTCTGTTTGTAATATCAATCCCTTGTGATTCTTGATCCCTTAAATTTTAATGTTTATCCATTCTCTTCACTAATTCATTGGGTTTATAATATTAAACGGTTGGGTTTATTAGTTCCTTGGGTTTATAAAATTAATAATCCCTTGAGTTTAAAATATTAATTCTTAGGGTTTATTAATATCTTCTGTTCCTATATTGGCTTGTTGAATTTATTAATTCCTTGGGTTTATTAATCCTTTGTGTTTATAATACTATCTTGTTGGTTTACTATTTCCCTTCAGTTTACTTTTTCCTTGGGTTTATAACATTAAATGATTAGTTTATTTGTTCTTTAACTTTGTAATATTAATAATTCCTTGGTTTTATCATTTATTCCATTTGGTTTATTAGTGTCCATTATTAAGGTTTAAATAATAGTCCTAATGTTTAATATTAATCCCTTACGTTTATAATATTTATCCCTTCAATTTATTAACGTGTTGCTTTCATAATATTAAAAAGCCCTACGGTTTGTTGATCCCTTAGGTTTATAATATTCATACTCAGTGGTTTGATAAATCCATTGCGTTAAAAATATTAATTCCTGTGTTTTATTAATCCTTTCTATTTTTAATATTGATCCCTTGCCATTTTTGATTCCTTGTGTTTCTGTTAACATGTTGCTTTCATAATATTAACAATCCAAAGGGATTATTGATCCCTTATTTTTATAATATTCACACTCAAGTGAGTTGATCAATCCATTGGGTTTCAAACATTAATTTCTATGTTTTATTAATCCCTTTTGTTTTAAATATTGATACCTTTCAGTTTTTCATCCTTTGGTTTCTAATATTTTTCCTTTGGGTTTATTAATTCCTTAGGATTATAATATCAAATTCTTGGGTTTCCCCATTCTTCAAGTTTTTAATATTAATAATTCCTTTGGTTTATCATTTAATACCTTAGTTTTATTAATCCTATGACCTTAAAATATTAATTCCTTGGGTTTATTAATCGTTTGGCTTTTTAATATTAGCTCGTTGGGTTTATTAATTCCTTGGCTATATTGATCCTGTAACACCCCTCCCTTGTGTACTACATTATTGTAAAACTAAGCTAAGTTAAAGCTAGGTATGATATCCTCCCTTGTTTGTTAAAGATTGTAGACCTAAGATGAGGAAAGCTAGGTTTAATAACCTCCTTTGTGGGTTAAACTATTCTACACATAAGATCATGAAAGTATGCGATATGTAATGTGAAAAGAAAAGGTATTATTAAACAAATTAATAAAATAAATCACTTGGAGGGTGGAGCACCAAAAGAGAGGAGATGATTGCCAAATCCCATGAGGAATGGGATAGAGATGAATATTTCATGATAACCTTCTAGATGTGATTCTAGATAAGCTTGGTGGATTGGATATCCATTAAATGGATGGGAGATAAAGAGCCATCGGTCATAAAATCTTTGCAGGGGATAAAGCGAAGACTTTATGTGGAAAAGCATCATGGAAGATAAAGACGAGCTTTTCTAGATAAGACTTAGGCAAATGGAAAGATCCATAAAGCGGGACACCGCTAACGGTAACTAAATCATGAAAGAGGGTATTAAATATCCAGTGCATCGATCAATTGAGAAGATTTGATCCTTGGCAAGATCTTCAGCTCAGGGGGAATCAGAGGTGATTCATGGCTGGGTGGTGGTGCTTCTCCCTCCAAGTGAGATTTTGTTGTTACCATTGCATGGAATGTTTGTATGTGGACTCTTACTCTCTTTTTTACTATTCCAATTTTCATATCAGGAGTTTTTCTTAGTTTTGAGAATAATTGTATGAATTACATATGTTTAAGAATTAAGAGATTTAATGTTGTTTTACTCTATTTTAATGAGATTCACTTGCATGGTACGGTGTTTATATTTATCTCAGATATATTGATGGTTGATTTCCTATCATCTTATTTATTTCCTAATGTTATAATGGCTAAATCATTCATCTCAATAGTATAGAAGTTGTGTAGTCAATGAATGTGTGCATGTAACTATTATTTCACTTCAGATAGAAATGAAGTAGTTGTTCAATCTAATCTTTGACCTCAATAAAAGCGCTCAAGGAAAATAGAGTTTCTATAACTTATCTGATATTATTTATACCTTAAAACTTTGGTGCATGCAACAATTATGGAATAATGTTGTAGTTGTATAATAAGGTAGTATTGTATATGCTTGGCATGAGCTATATCACTTAAATGACATAGACTCACTGTAATTACATGTTAATGAGGGGGTTGTCAAAGATTTTAATGGTTGTATGTTATGGTTGTCCTTAAGGGCTAATCTAACTATAAATTTCGACCATGGGATCTAAATGTTCTACTAGTTGGGGAACTGTGTAGGTAATATTCCATGTTCATATTAAACAATAGTAGCTTTGCATGCCCGTTCTAGGAGGAAATGTGCTATTGTTGTTAATTGGAATATTGCATGAAGATATAAATTTATGCTAAGGGTTTCATATCAAGAGAGCATGTGGTATTACACCCATAGTATATGTCTCATCACAATCTCTCACAATATTTATGATCCTTGATTCACTAAGCTAGTGACAACCATGAAATCTTAACCATAACTGCTACAAAAATCAAAAATTTTATTGGGCCTAAAGGCTATTTTCCTAAATGGGCTAAAGAGGTTTGTTACAAATGATATCAAAGCATAGGTTTAAACACTAGGGCCTATGAACCAATCCACTTTCGTAGTGTTTTGTGTTGACAAATTTTAAAACTCGTACCAAAACATTTGGAGGTTGAAGTTCGAAACATAGAATGTGATTTCGTAATAAGGAATTCAAATATTAAAATGGTATTTCAATATATATAACATGCTAAAATTAATGAGATTTTTATATGTACAGTTATTATAAAGACATTAAGGTACATGTTAAGATGTGAACAAACTTTTCAGTGAGGCACATGCCTCATTAATCATCAATTACCTTGACTCATATTAAAAAAAAATATAATAATAATAAATCCAACACATAAGGATTAAAGGTTACACTTAACTACTATTGTTTTAGAACATACAAAGCAAGTATGGTCTATAAGAATTGCACCTTGACTAATTTATTCATTGTTGAATACATTTCAAAATGAGAAAGGGCTTGGTTGACTATGGCTTGTTGCCTACATTAAAGCCATCAGATCGAAGTCATTAAATAACTTCTTCTTAAAAATACCAAAACGATGCTCATATAACTGGTTAGTTGCTTGCAAATTCTGATGGATAGTGCAGACAAAACACCTGAGACCATGCCAAATTGGTGGCTTTGCTATAGGAGGTAGATTTATGAAGTTAAGCGCCAAATATTCAACAATATTTTAATAGTCTAAGAGTAGGAACCCTAACCCTCCCATCAATTAGGTCTAAATTTCCAGAAAAATAGACCTTATTTAGAATATACACAATTGAGAAAAAGGAAAAGAAAAAAAACACTGAAAGATCCTTGCATGAACCGAATGATGCAGGCCTTGTTACAGAATCAAAAACTTGAAGTCTGCAAAGCAAAAGAAATAAGGAGGAAATTGTCAGTGAAACTCGCATAGGGGAGGACCACATTATATTTCAAGTGATGCACAAGTTTGACTTTTGGTAGTTCTTCACATTTTCTGTGCGGTGCTATGACGGGAATAAAAAGTAAGAAATAATATGAGGCAGATTAGTATTTCCATGGGCTTCTTCGACGTTTCAATCCTTGTTTCCCTCATTAGTATTTGGAGATTATTTGTAAGAATTGGGGCAGACCCCATCTCTGAGCATTTGATAAGGGAGGTTGGTATTCCATGACCTGTATGGATGGTAGGGTTAGAGCTGCTGATGATTGTAGGATACACTCTGATGGCTATAGGTATGATGGGATCATTGGACATCAGGTCCATTGTGGTGGGCATCTGCTACGGCCCGTCTAGCTATTTCAATTTCCATTGCATCGGAGCTTTTTGGATTGAAATGATACGTCATTATATAAAATTTTCTCATTCTCAACTTGCCACTTGCCTCTTTCCTCTTCAACCTAGTCGCCGGAATTTTATGCGATATCGAGACAACAGAATTGAGAGGTGGCAGATGTGAGGGTGTAAGATGGATGGAAACTTAATAAAGGCAGACGTGAGGGTGTAAGATGGATGGAAACTTAACAAAACATAACATATGCACTGGATTACTCCATGCACCCTACACAAATCATGTTAAAGGATTTATTTTAAGCATGCGACTATTTAAAGTTAGAAATAATTAATTACTACTTGTCTATGGTTGTAATTCTCCATTTGAGGAGTTTGTTCCTACATAATAGGAATTAGCTAGAATATAGTTTCTCCTAGTTTAGTGTGTGGTTGAGAGAATCTCTCAACCACACTACTATACATCTAAGATAGAATTCCTATCTGGAGACTATTGCTTGTATAAATATGTTTGTAATTCCCTCATTCAGAAGATATAGAATTTGCTTAGAAGTTTTTTGCGTGGTATTTTATCTTGGTATTAGAGCTTCAGAGCCCGTAAGGGCCTCTGGCCCTTCCTGGGCATGGGAAAATAAATCATTTATATTAGTGTTAAGTTTGTTTGTCCATCGAGGTGATTTGTGGAAGTATAGTGGAATAGATACGAGCTGCGGAGAAGATCGGATTGCATGGAGGAGTGCGCGTGGATTGAAGTGTGCCATCTTCATGAATTGACTAGCCGGCATAGCACTAATCAGATGAGTTTGATTTTTTGTTCATCGAGGAGCAGACTTTTGGCAAGGGACGCCCTGTTGGCCTCGCTTGAATGATTTCCAGCAGCTTGAGAAGGCACAAGTAGCTGCGTTGTGTTTTTTATTATCATTGTTTTCTTTTCCCCTTCATAGCAGTCATGGTCTCTGGCGAAGGCAATTCAGTCATCCCTACTAGATTTCCAGTGGAATGGAGAGGGTTGATCGATGAGAAATTGAAGTTTCCGAGTACTGCAATCTTCTAGAAACAATGATGATTCAATTGTTACTTGTTATTATCTCAACATCATACAACCTGAGAACTCTGTGGCGGAGATCAAGTCTATAGAGAATTTGTATTTATCATGTTTACGGTCAGCATGGAGCTGCATGTTCAACAGGCAATTACATGATAAGATATTTGACATGACCTATTTGGAGAGCTGTTGGAGAGCGTATTCCAATATCTGGAGCAATCGCGTGGACTCATGTCACATGTAACAGTGGTTGATCTGTTTGACTTCAACCCATGACGTGTGTCGACTTTGGAGCTCCACCTATGTGGGGGAGATGGTGACTTCCTGAGTACCAGGTGCATGAGGAAGGTTGGTGAGGGCTTGTCGACTGTACTTGTGGCCACTGCATTTTTTTTTTTTGGTTTTTGTGGCAACAACATTTGATTGCCTCTTATCATTTCTTGAAGACCCCTAATTTCGAACCCAGAAAGACATCCAGATTTATTTGTTTTCTATGGAGAAGCGAGAGGTGGTCGGTCCCTAGTAATAACTATGAAGATGAATTGCATTGTTGCTACTGGATTTATCAATGGCTTCCAACCTTTACAACATTGTGGGGTTGGATATTTTAGACTTCTACTTAAGCCTATGACGTAAAGGAGACACACCTTACTGTTAGGTTTTCCAATCACTAATGGTAAGTGTTTATTAGTGCATTTTTATTCAAAGTTGAGGGACTTCATCAAAGAAGTTTTTTGATATTTTATAGTTCAAACAGACGCGAGTTTTTAAAAGTCAAAATCCCCATAAATTTGACTGAGAAAACTTTTCCCATGGAGCCGTTGGTTGACCCTTATGCTACCGTTTCAAAATTAAAGCTAGAGCATCAACACATTATGTAAATTATTTTCATTTGAGATTAGCATTCAAGTTATTCGTAGAATTATTACAGAGCAATGGAAGGCAAGATCCATGAACAGATCTCGACAGCATGGATCGAATCTTTGTGAATTTGTCGAGGTTAGTGGATCTGAAATCTACCGGAGGTGCTTGGTGAATAGCTGTGGGCGTATTTGATCGAAAGTGGAGGTCGAGCCTGTAGTTTGTAGGTGCAAATGGCTAGTTTGCAGAGGTTGGATCGGTTTTGTTGAAGGCAACATGTGCGAAGCATTGCCGATTAGGGTTCAGATCACCGGATCCTGGTGCAAAGCCTGTAACAAGACTCTAGTTCCTCAGCGTCGACATCGGTGTCATTGTGGAGATCTGTGGAGGTTGTTCGAGATTACCGTAGAGGTGGTGAACGATCTGAGTGAAGGTGGCGTAGTTTCATGGAGGCAATGGTGCAGTAGAGATTGTTGGTGTGGTTGTTGGGAATGTGCAGTTGCCTCGGCATCCTTGTTGTTGCCTGTATTCAATATTTGAATCAAATCGTGTTTTTCTTACAAGGATCAAAAGTGTAAAGAACCGGTTGCTAATGTTGTAGCACGTCCTTCTTCAAATGATATTCTATCATTGCTTCTGACCTATGTTTTAGTGGATTGGTTCTTTGACTTCTAAAGGGGAGCCGACACAGATTTGTGGAGGAAGTGTGCACAGTTTGTCAAGTATCAACGAGGCTTTTCGATTAATGGAGGTTTTGCTTCGTTCATATATGAAGATGAACTCCTTGGAATCAAGATTGCAGAGAGTTTGTGTGGCCATTGTGTTAAAGACTACTTGGGTGTTGGAGCTGTTCGATATATAGAGAAGTTTATGCTATTGTCGGAATGTATTTTTTTTATTCTTTGATGATGTTGCAATATATTGATTAACTATCATGACAATGAAACTAGTTGTAATTTAAGTGACATTAGTATGAACAACTATTTTCACAATTCTGAGTGTGTGTTGGAACTGGTCATTCCAACACTAAGTAAATTTGCAGGGAATGATGAACACATGACAGTAAAAATGACATCAATTGGAGCTACATCAGAGATTGGAGGATTATCAAGATCGTGTTGCAGATTGTTAGCGAGCATGAGGGAGTATGCTTGAAAGCAGTGACTAGCTTTCATACTGTGAGTAGGGGAAGTGGCATTATGTTGCGATGCCAGGAGAATTGGATAGTGAAATGCGATGGAGGATTGGACTGTTGAGTCCTGGATTACTGTTCTTGGAGGGAAAATTGTGTTCTCTTTTTGTGGCTGTGAGTGCGTATTTTCCGGTTTCTTTATCAGTGGACCCCTCACAGGTATCATTGGAATGGTTATTGGTATGCTTGGGAAATAATCATCTTTGGGAAGAAAAATAAATTAATGTGAAGAGTTCATGTTTTATTTAGTTTCTTAGAATCATGTTTAAATATTATTGAGCCTAGCTAACTCAATGTAGGTAAATTTGTTTTGTTAGAATTCATGACTCTAACAAATGACAAGATAAGCATGGAGTTCCAAGAATTTATCTGACAAAGATGCCCAAGATGTGAACAATGAACAAATGAGGTAAAGGAGCAGTGACAATGTTTATGGTGGAAAACAAAGTATATGTTTGTTTGAGTTAGTGTGGTTTGTGGAATAGACTCCCTAGCATGTTATAAGCAAGTCCAGTTGGTGTAATGGTCATTGTATGTACCCAGAAACTCCAAAATGTTAAATGAAATGTAAGCCTTTAAAAGGTATTTGAAAGTTCGTGGTGATCTTAAAACCACTTTGTAATGGATTGCCTTTGTGGCTAGTTGGTGGTGAGCCAAAAACCATCCATAGAGCCTTAGTGGCTACAAGATTTGCCCGGAGGTGGCACATTTAAGTTACAGGTTTCCCGGTGGTGGCAAATCGGACTTGCCTAGTGGTGGCATATTGCCTGAGTGGCTAACATGTACATGGGACCTTTGTGCTCGTAGGAGCAGGTGGAATGTAGTAACACCTGGGTCACAGTCTCAGATATTGGTGTGTATGAGCACAAGAGGGTTGACGCACTTTTCTATCTGACATTTGCGTCGAAAGGTGCAATCAGCACAATTGTTTGTGATTGTTATTTGGACATGAATATTTGGCTTAGAGAGGCACTGATCTCTCTTTGTTTTGGAAGTTTTGCATATGCAATTCACCCGACGGTGATGGATTTATAGGTACATATATGCAGTGATAGCGGTCGACGTAATCATGTATGAATCACTACCATGACAAGTAGTCATTAAGGGAGGGAGTTAGAAATAATTAAATCCTACTTGTCTATGGTTGTAATTCTCCATTTGAGGAGTTTGTTCCTAGATAATAGGAATTAGCTAAAATATAGTTTCTCCTAGTTTAGTGTGTCGTTGAGAGAATCTCTCAACCACACTACTGTATGTCTAAGATAGAATTCCTATCTTGAGACTATTGCTTGTATAAATATGTGTGTAATTTCCTCATTGAGAAGATATAGAATTTGATTAGAAGTTTGATGTGTGTTATTTTATCTTTTAAGGATGTTTGAAAAATGCGAGGATGTTCGACACAGAACTTTGGAAATTTTTCCCAACAGGAAACCTTGACTGAATTTTGGTTTCTAATTGCACTGTGGAGAGGTAGGAAAAGCCTGATTTCATTACTTTCATGTTATCTACCATGGAATAAAAGCAAATGATGGGTTGCATCTGTATAAAAAAAAATAAAAAATTAACATTGTTTCTTTGATTGTATGGGGCATCTATCTGGTGAGAGGATGAGGATTAGTGGAGGATTAAAGTGACCATATATTGTTATCTCTGCGTAACAAATTGGTAAGAGTGGGGTTCTGGATGGAGGTATTGTGTGTGTGTGTGTGTGTGTGTGTGTGTGTACATATATATATGAAAAAAATGGTTTGTATTAGTTTCTCCTGTGTGATTCTCGTGGATTCATTTGTTTATAAGTAGAGAGTTTGGAAGATCCAGCTGAGAGAGATCCTCACCTCCGATCAAATACATATGACAGTCACGTGATTATTTTTAGAGCAACAGTAAGCGAGGGATCTAAAGATATAAATTATATGCACTACTGGTTATTATTGAAGATTGCCATGGAAAGAGGTCTAAATAGCTTGCAGGTAATAGGACACTCTAAACTTATGGTGGAGTGGAAAAACTAAAATATTGAGGTTGAATAATCTTATACTTGTCTATATAATCCATAGAACTAAAGAAATTAGACCTAATTTCACTTTCTCACCTTCCGGCATGTCCATAAGGAGCTCAATGAAAAGTCTGATCTATTGTTCAAAAGAGGCTATTAGGTTGCAGTAGGGAGTATCGATCCAAATCCCGATTATGTGGTCAAGGTTGCTATTTTCTTTCTTTATTCATTTTTTGTTATGCTCTTCTGTTACAAGTTTATATACCACCAAAAATAATGGTAGCTTTCAAAACTTGCATTTTCAGTTGTTCCTCTTTAGGTTCAAATGTAGCAATATGCCTAGTTCTTGCAAAAATAAATTCGTAAAGATTTTGGAATGAGATTGCTTCTTTTATAGACTGGGGAAGTCGCCCCATATTGCACATGAAGCTTCAATGGATTTCCTAGAAATCGTGGGAGGGAAATCGTCCAACGGCATGTCCATATTTGTTTGAGCAATGTCACTGTTAAACCTCTTTTATTTTCGATTGGTTTACGTGTGGGAAATGAGTGAGGTTTAAGTTACATTATCTATATATATATATATATTATATATATATATGTTAGACTATTATAATAAACGCGATGCTTAAATTTAATAGTTTAATCAATTAGATATATGTGTGGGATCCAACATGCTTATGAGAATTGAAGTGTGAAGAAGTCCTTTGGTGGTTTGTTATGGATGAATTCACAACTATAATACAAGCAAATTGATACCCCTAGAAGTGTTATAAAGTTTATTAACTAAATAAAAAGATAATTGTCAAACCCTAGTAAGGTGTTAAAGAATGTTAAGAATATAAAGAGCATGTGTCTCTATGGCACAAATAGTAGAGTTAGTGGTAAGTGGCATAGTGGGTAATTCTTATCACACTCATTACAGCTATCCCATTCATAATAGTATCTACATGGACCATGGTGTATAAGTAGAAATACTTATATTTTGAACATATATAGATGGGTGAGACCTCTTTTAAATCGAAACTTGATCATTACTATGTTTATTATGGAACACATTATGCTTCTAATGGATAACTAGGTAAATATTATGCACTAAATCCTTATATATAATGATAAGAAAAACCAATTCTAGTTTATCTTAATAGGATGATTTTTCATGTAAATCTGAAAATTAGCCATATTTTCACATGTGGATATTACAGTTTCGGAAGTGGAGGTTAAGTACATATATGCATGATAGAAACTAGAGGAAAACTTGGGCAAATTTGGTTTTGCTTAAAAAAAACCTCTAACACAAACCATAACATGTACCAGTGGAGGAACCATGTGGAAAACTATATTAGGTATGAGATTTAACTAAGGATTGGTGAATAAAAACAAATCTCACCCAATACGTGAAAGGAGGATTATATAATGGAGGAAGTCCATGGTCATATCCGTCTTAATTACATATAGCTATGCCTTGTCATGGATAGTTTACATGTTGTTACCATAGTTGGTTAAGTAGCCATTAAGATAAATATGTTGGAGAGGAATATGCTTAATATCCGTGCATGTTAATGAGTATATGAATTTACCATGCAAACACAGGTGTGTGCAGTATTATAGACTTATAAGAATATTGTATTATCAAATGCTATAGTATAGATGCATAGTAATGTGGCATATGAATATTCCATGTAAGCACTTCCTCATTAATTCTAGTATTCATAGTCTCTTACATGTTGAAGGAAAATAAAATTCATTGCTCAACAATTATAAGGATATTGGTTACCCCAAAGCTTATTAAAGGGGAGTATGTTCTGTAGAAGAAAAGATCATGATTTATCTAATGATTATATTGGTAAAGTAGTAGGGAATTGTTATTTTGTTGTGATAGACTGTATGTTTTGTTTCTTAGATGTTGAACATAATTTTGTGAGCAAGGATTGGTGGTTTGTGATCTATAGAATTAATGTTATGCTGCTATCAATGCTTACAAATATGCATTGCATGTAAAAATTTGGTTTTCCTCCATGTAGGGGATTGAGCTGCTTATTGAAGTTATACTTTGTTAAGCTTACATGCTTGGGCTACTATATGCAAATAGTAAATAGACGAATTATGCATGACTACGTTAAAAGTTAGACTGGACAAGAACAATTGAAGGTTATAGTACAAGCCTATATAATTGTACAAGTTGTGATTCAAATTAATCTTTTTACATCTACATAGAATGTGATTTTTTCTTCCATTGGAATAATGTATGGTCAAGGGGAAATTTAACTTAAACAAATTTCTAGAACATGCATATTTTGATGAAAATGCATAATAGAACCTATAAGTATCCTTGAGTGTAAACCATAGTAGTGGATAAAGTAGCACAAATGGTATGGACCATTGGGTCAATTAAACTTATTGGAAACTGAAGATTCCATATATGCATAGAGAATAATTAAACAATTGGTAACCAAGATAAAGCATGGCCATCATATTAATGCATACTAAATCTTGATAACAAATAATACATGTACAAAAATAAATGAGTACTTAAGTACACAAATACATGGATGCCTTGCATATAGAACTCATTGTGGGGGTACAATGAGCTACATGGATATGCTTGCATATGTGGTGCAATTGAGGTCAAATAGTAAATTATGTTTATCTTCAAAGTCATTAAGTAAACCTCTAAACGGATGCCTACGTATAAAGGCAAGGTGGATATTTAATCATTACACCTATGTTAATGGTATGATTAATTAGTGAATATGGTCAACATTTTAATCATATTTGTTCTAAGATGGCATGGATGCTATGCAAGGGCAAAGGGTAATACAATAAAAATTCATTGAGGTAAATTAGTAATATAATCACCTCATTCTAATTGTATTCAAAATAAAATGATGAGTTGTATGGTTTCTAGTTAAGAGCATAACTTACGGGAATTAAGTTATGCTTAAAATATCCCAAGAATGGATATAGGATGTGAAAGACAAGTCTTTTATAAGACAAAATACCTTAAAGTTGTCTTTTGAATTTATTGTGGTTGTGTTGATCAGCTCACATGCAAATTAATTATGTAAATTGCTTTGGATATAGTTTGTCAATAGATGAATTATTTTAGTAAGAAAATATTCCAATTACACATTGTTTGAGGAAACAAAACCTTATCAGGATATTATGCATAATTTAATAAGCATGCATAGGTTGGAACCTGAGGGATTCTAGTTAAGTAAGATAATATCTTAACCTAGATATGCAAGAGGAATAAAAAACATATTAATTCATGTTATGAGATTGTGAAGTGGGTGCAGAGGTGTAATACAATATATTGTATACGTATTAAAAAAGGCATCATGCATTAATAATGATAAGCATCTTTTTAACGAAGTAAGGGAACTTGGAAATTGAAAATTATGGGGCTGATGCATTAGAACAATTTAGCGTGGCCTAATGATTGTTGCATAAACCATGAATTCATAACTGATCTCTTAGTTTAAAGGGTGATTTAATACACTAACGTGAAAATACCCTTGGTTCACTCCTCGTATAAAAATTTAAAGGGTGTGAAGTGATGAATAGTATAGATTTCACTTATAACATCTATATGGGAGATGTATGGAGATGCATATTGTTTAGTAAATGAGGTAATACCTACAGTGAAGTATGCATGAACAACAAGATGTAGAGGTATAAAAAGGGAAAATGGTGAATCATATGACATAAATTGTTTAAGTGTTGAATAATTGTTAGGAACCAACCAAATTTGTTCTCATGATCACAAGACTTCAAAGATCTATGATAGACTGAGTATCATAGTCAATAGTTTTCCTTATGGTACATTTCATTGTTGTTAAAACCTAGTACAAGTGACATGTTTAATCCCAAAACTGAAAGTTATGGGTATGATTGAGTTATAGTGTGCATGATGACTATTATGATACTATTATTACATGACATATGGAATTGATTTACACATGACATGAAACTTTCTTAATTGCATATATGAACCATGATAAATGAATGTTGGTATGATACTAACATGGTGGAAGAATATGTGGATAAAGTTTATGTCATGCAGGTGATACCATGAGGATGGTATTATAGGTTGTACCACAACCGAACAATGTACACCAGTACATATAGGACCATGTGATTACATATGTTACAAGTTTGAAAACTGAAATGTGTATTGATGTGGATAACATACCTTGTGTGCAGGTATGCAGTAGTCATTAGATGGATGTCTAGCTAGGTAAACAAACCTAGAGATTACCCTGAAGAAGGGAAAGAGAGACTGCAAGAAGCAAGTGTTCAACAAGAACACAACGGCTTGAAAGAATGCAAGAAGAGGACATGCATTCTTCAGATAAAATAAATGATAAGCAATAGTTTCTTTAATAGTAACAGATTATGATATTTATCATAGTTAAACTTTGCATCGATAAATTTTCACAAAAGGTTTGAAAAAAATGTGTGACAGGTAGCTATGGTAGGAGAGATGCTAGGAACACTCCTTGAGACCAATGTAGCCATGGAAGGAGAGATGTTGGGAGAACTTCTTGTGTCAAATGTACATCATAAATATTATATTAGTCATTAGAGCCATGAGAGCTATTGATTTGAAATCAGATGCCTGTGAATGAGTACATGATGCAGTGATACACTGAGGATGATGTCAAATTTAATGGTGGGGAGTATGTAACACCCCGCCCTTGTGTATTACATTATTGTAAACCTAAGGTATGTTAAAGCTAGGTGTTATATCCTCCCCTGCGTGCTAAAGGTTGTAGACCTAAGCTGAGGAAAGTTAGGTTTAATACCCTCCTTTGTGGGTTAAACTATTCTACACCTAAGCTGAGGAAAGCTAGGTGATATGTAATGTGAAAAGAAAATGATTATTAAATAAATTAATAAAATAAATCGCTTGGAGGGTGGAGAACCAAAATACAGGAGATGATTGCCAAATCCCATGAGGAATGGGATAGAGATGAATCTTTCATGACAAGCTTCTAGATGTGATTCGAGATAAGCTTGGATGGATTGGATATCCATCGGATGGATGGGAGATAAAGATCCATCAGACATAATATCTTTGCGGGAGATAAAGGCAAGCATTTTATGGAAAAGTGTCATGGGAGATAAAATGAGATTTTCTAGATAAAGCCTAGGAAAATGGGAAAATCCATAAATTGGGATGTCACTAATGGTGACTAAATCATGAAAGATGGTATTAAACACCCAGTTCATCGACCAATTGAGGACAGTTGATCCTTGGAAAGATCTTTGGCTCGGGGGAAATCAGAGGTGATTCATGGCTAGGTGGTGGTGCTCCTCCCTCCAACTGAGATTTTGTTGGTGTCGTTGCATGGAATGTTTGTATGTTGACTCTTACTCTCTTTGTTACTATTCCAATTTTCCTATGAGGAGTTTTTCTTAGTTTTGAGAATAATTGTATGAATTACATATGTTTAAGGATTAATATATTTAATGTTTCTTTATTCTATTTTAATGAGATTCACTTGCATGGTATGATGTTTATATTTATCTTAGATATATTTATGGTTGATTTCCTATCTTCTTATTTATTTCCTAATGTTAGAATGACTAAATCATTCATCTGAAGAGTATAAAAGTTGTGTAGTCAATGAATGTGTGCATGTAACTGTTATTTCACTTTAGATAGCAATGAAGTAGTTATTGAATATGATCTTGGACCTCATTAAAGGTGCTCAAGAAAAATAGAGTGTCTCTAACTTTTCTGATATTATTTATACCTTAAAGCTTTGGTGCATGGAACAATTATGGAATAATGTTGTAGTTGAATAACGAGGTAGTATTGTCTATGCCCATCATGAGCTATATCACTTAGACGGAATAGGCTCACTGAAATTACGTGTTAATGAGGGGGTTGTCAAAGAGTTTAATGGTTGTATGTTATGATTGTCCTTAAGAGTTAATATAAATTATAAACTTCGACCACTGGATCTAAATGTTCTACTAGTTGGGGAATTGTATAGGTAATATTCAATGTGCATATTAAAGAATAGTAGCTCTGCATGCCCATGCTAGGAGGAAATGTGCTACTGTTGTTACTGGGAATATTGCATGAAGACATAAAGTTATGGTAAGGGTTGCATAACAAGAGAGCATGTGGTATTACACCCATAGTATATGACTCATCACTGAGATCTCTCACAGTAGTTATGATCCAAGATTCACTAAGCTAGTGACAACTGTGAACGCGTCACTGTAACTGCTACAAAAATTGGAAATTTTATGGGGTCTAAAGGCTATTTTCCTAATTGGGCTAAGGATGTTTGTTACAGATCCCTTGCATTTATTAATCATTTGTTTTTATAATAATAATTCCTTGGGTTTGTAATATTAATAATCTGTTGGTTTTATAAAACCCCAATATTAAGGGTTAAATAGTTGTCCAGTTATTTATGATTATGACAATATCACTATAGATTAATATAATATGGAAATCAACCATGGTCAAACATCTTTATTTTAGGGTTTATAATAGTCATGTTAGGGTTTATATGCATTGGGTGTATAATTTTTATCCCTTACATTTATTATTCCCTTGGGTTTATAATATCAATCCTTTTGGTTATTGATCTAAGGGTTCATATTCCTAGGGTTTAATATTATTCAACAATGGTCAACAATAAAAAACCATGCTCAACCATTATCAACTATTGTCCAACATCAATCACTTAGATTTATTATTCCTCGGTCAATGATGGTTTATTATGATGTCAACCATGGTCAACCATGGTCCAACATGGAATTGTGATAAGGATTGTCTCAATATGAAAAACATTAGTAGTCAATCATGTTTATTTTAGTGTTTATAATATTTGTCTTAAGGTTTATATATGTTGGGTTTATAATATTAGTCCCTTCGGTTTAATATTATTCCCTTGGGTTCATAATGCCTTGGGTTTTTAGTGTTAATCCCTTGGGTTTATTATTCCTTTACATTTACAATATCAATCATGCTCAACCATTATCAATCATATCCAACCATGTTCAACCATGGTTGAATGTCACATTGTGAAAAGGATTATCTCACCATGAAAATAAACCTTATTTATTTTAGTATTTGTAATAGTTATATTTAGGTTTAAAAATGTTTGGTTTTTAATATTAGTCCCTTGGGTTTAGTATTATTCCCTTGGGTTCATAATCCGTTGAGTCTTAGTATTAATCCCTTGGGTTTATGTTTCTCATGGTTTCATAATATCAATCCATTGGGTTTATTGTTAACCTAGGTTTATAATAGCCATCATGGTCATCCATAACCAACCATGGCCAATCATGGTCAATCATGGTTCGATCTCACATTATGAAAAAAATTATCTCCACTTACATTTTATATACCTTGGGTTTATAATATTAGTCCCTTGGCTTTATTATTATTCCCTTAGGTTCATAATCCATTTGGGATTTAGTATTAACCCTTGGGTTTATTTTTCCTTCTATTTAAAATATTAGTAATCCATTTGGTTTATTAATCCCTTGTGTTTAATATTATTCGCTTGGGTTCATTATCCCTTGGTGTTTTAGTACTAATCCCATAGTTTTATTATTCATTTGAGTTTATAATATCAATATCTTGGGTTTATTATTCCCTTTGGTTTATAATATCAATCATGGTCAACCATTGTGAATCATAGCTAACCATGGTCAACCATGGTTAAATGTCGCATTTTGACAAAGATTGTCTCACCATGAAAATAAACCATGTTTATTTTAGTGTTTGTAATATTTATATTTGGGTTTACCAATGTTGGGTTTCTAATATTAGTCCCTTGGGTTTAATATTATTCCCTTGGGTTCATGATCCCTTAGGTTTCTTATTAACTTGGTTTATATAATCAATCATGGTCAACCATAACCAACCATTGTGAACTACGGTCAATCATGGTTTGATCTCACATTATGAAAAAAATTGTCTCCACTTAGGGTTTATATACCTTGGTTTTTTAATATTAGCCCCTTGAGTTTAATATTATTCCCTTATGTTCATAATCCCTTGGGGTTTTAGTATTAAGCCCTTGGATTTATAATATCAATCGCTTTTGATTATTATACCACAATCAATCATGTTTAATTATGAAGTCAACCATAGTCAACCATGGTCTAACATGGAATTGTGAAAAGGATTGTCTCAGAATGAGAATAAACGATGGTCAATCATGTTTATTTTAGTGTTTATAAGATTTATCTTAAGGTTTATGTATGTTGGGTTTATAATATTAGTCCCTTAGATTTAATATTATTTCTTGGGATTCATAATCCCTTGGGGTTTTAGTATTAATCCCCTGGGCTTATGATTCCTTTGGGTTTATAATATCAATCTCTTCGGTTTATTATTCCCTTATGCTTATAATATCAATCATGGTCAACCATTGATAATCATAGCTAGCCATGGTTAGCCATGTTTGAATGTCACATTATGACAAAGATTGTCTAACCACGAAAATAAACCATGTTTATTTTAGTCTTTCTAATAGTTATATTAGGGTTTACCAATGTTGGGTTTATAATATTAGTCCCCTCACTTTGATCTTATTTCCTTGGGTTCATAATCCCTTCAGGTTTTAGTATTAATCCTTTGGGTTTATTATTAACTTGTGTTATAATATCAATCATGGACAACTTTATTAATCCCTTCTATTTGAAATATGAATCCCTTGTGCTTCTTGATCTCTTAGGTTTTTAATATTTATCCCTTGGGTTCACTAGTTCCTTAGGTTTATAATATTAGTCCATTTTCTTTAATAATATTCCCTTAGGTTCATAATCCCTTGGGATTTTAGTATTAATCCCTTGGGTGATAATATATAATATTATTATTATAATAATAATATAATAAATATATTACATTGTTATAATTATGAACTCGAGTGAATAATATTAAACAAAAGGGGCTAGTATTATAAACCCAATGTATACAAACCCTAACATAAATATTAAAAATACTAAAATAAACATGGTTGAATTAATAAAGCCTAAA
>APFE031720658.1:0-37456 GCA_000404065.3 Pinus taeda | reverse complement strand
GTTGATATAAGCCTATTGGCATATATCAATCACATTGGAAAATGTGGTTGTCTATATGTTTCTTATATGCGTATCGGCACATATCAACCACATTGGTAAATGTGGTTGTACTAGTTAAGTTTTATTTATAAAACTTATTATTTATGAAAAATATTTTGAAACATATTAGATTATTTGAATAAGAGACAATTTTGACATTATATAACATTATTTTATTGGAGAGATAAGTTTATTTAGTGGAGAGATAAATTTATAGGAGAGACAAAAAAAATCGTGCCCATTGTTCATATTTTTCCTCAGAGAACCTTGGAGGTGTGAAATAGGCAAAGGCACAACAGGACTCACAGAGTTTAAGAAAATTTATTGAGAATATTTTGTTTTTACTTCTGACTGTAAAATATTATTGCCATCATGATTTCAATAGTTTCCATAGTTAGAGTTGGGCTTAACGAAAAACAAAATTGTCAAGAATTGTTTCGCAGTGTTAAAACTGCCCTTATTTTTAACGACTTGTGAGAAGTCTATCAAGGTAGGAAAGATAATGGTGGAAAAGAAATTTCACCGAAGTTGCGTGAAAGTGAAAACAACATGCAATTTGGGAGGCAAAAGACAATAAAGCATATGCATTAATGATTGCATCAATGACATAGGAGGTAAGCCGATATGTCATTTCTTGTGATACAACATTTGAAGCATTACAGAAGTTAAAAGAACTTTATGATTCACGTTAAGAACATGAAATTATTCAATTTTTGTTGAGATTATTCAATTTGGAGATGAAATACAATGATCCTTTAAAGGTGGATTTTGAAATAAAATCTATTTTCCATGAGATAAAAGCAATTGGTATTGAAGTAGATTTACAACTTATTGATTTTATTAAGTTTTTCATCCTCTCCCTTCACACTAGTTAGAATCTCTTTAAGCTAGTGGGAAGATAAAAGACATTGCATTTGATAAACTAGTGATTACTTCTTGAATAATATCACATATTACTTCTTATCTACTAAATTATTGAATCTTATCACTTCTCACTAACAGAGACACAATGCTTTACTAGCAACTAAACCAACCCATGGAGATACAATTCTTTACTACCAACTAAACTAACCCTCAGAACCAAGACTACGAGGACCTTGAGAAGCACAAGGAAAAAGAGTAATATCATGACTGTCTCCGACATGAAGGATCCACAGATGATGTGTATATTTCTTATTGCACACCCAATGGTGCATGTGTTTCTAATTTCCACATCATATGCAGGTGTACCTTTTGGCGATGTGTAGATCACACACTCACTCACTAAAATATGTTTGCCTGAACACACTTGACCAAGTCTTAGGTTGTCACAGTAATTCACATTAATGGATGATCCATCTTTGTAATACCCCTTCATTGTATGTAAAACTCAGTTTTTGTCATTCCAAACCTTTCGTTGTGCTTGAGTCACCTCTATGTGTAAGAGGGCTTGCATCCTGAATTCATCTAAATCGTTGAGCTGGACAAGCGCCTTATGTTGTGAATTTGTAACATCCAAATCCAACTGTGCTTCCATTCTCAAAGTGTTGTACTAAAACTAAATGGGCAGTAGAGCCTTCTTCCCATAGACCAAGTGATAAGGGGTGAAGCCAGTGGTTGTCTTCCAGGTTGTATTACAGGCCCAAGTGGCCTCCACTAGTCTATCATCGCAATATTTTCTAATGGTGCTAACAAGTATTATGTGAATTCCTTCCAATAATCTATTGGTAACCTATACTTTTTCATTGGCTTGAAGATGATAAGCAATTGACTTCTTGTACTTGATCTTATGTTGCCTCAAAAGATTTTCAATTAGGAGTGAGGTGAATTGAGCACCCTGATTAGTGACTAGCTCTCTAGGGTACCCAAACATGTAAAACACATTCTCCCTTAAGAACTCATACACTTCCTCTTATGTTGCTACCTTCACAACCTTGGTTTCAACCCACTTTGTCAAATAATCAGCGCACACAATTATGTATTTTATCTACCGTGATGGCAGATCAATGGGCCCATTGAAGTCCATGCCCCACTTCTCAAATGACTCAAGAGTCACTTGAGGTTGCAAAGGAATTTCATCCCTGGGAGTAGGTGTCCCCATTCTTTGGAACTATTCACATTGATTGGTGTATCTTCTTGCATCTTGGTGGAGAGTGGGCCAGTAGTATCCAACTTGTAGTACCATAAAGGTTGTCCTCTTGGCTACAAAGTGACCTCCATAAGGCCCATCATGACAGACCAGAAGGATGTCAAAGACTTCCTCCTCCCTAATACATCTTCTCAGAATTTGATTTGGGCATAGCCTGACTAGATTACCCCTAATCCAAGTGAATGGGGCACTCTTTCTTATAATTCTTATCTTTTTCTTAGAGGATAGACTTGGAGGGAACTTTGTAGCCACTAAGTAGTTTCCTATGATAGAAAACCATGGAGAGAGAAATAAAATAGAAAACAAATGCTCATCTGGCAGCTGATCACCAACCATTTCTTCCTCGCCTATAAGCAAAACAACTCTAGAAAAATAATATGTAACTACATTTTCTCCACCAGGCTTATCAATGATAGTTAGATCAAACTGTTGTAATAAAAGCAACCATCTAATAATTATGGAATTCACATCAAGATTTTTCATTAAATATTTAATAACAACATGGTCAGTATGTACAAATTTCTAGTAACCAGTGATGTAATGTCTAAATTTATTCAAGGAATGGACAACAACTAAGAGCTCTTTTTTAGTCATAATAGATCAATTTAGCCTTGGATAGATTTTTGGTGATGAAATAAATGGCATAAGTAAACTTGTCATCTATTTGGCCTAAAGCTTCTCCCATATATTTGCATCAGCATGGATGTGGAAAGGAACAACCCAATTTGGGCCTCACAGTATAGGTGTAGTAGTCAACTTTTCCTTTGGGGTTTCTAGGACCTTTTCGTAGCTTTTTAACTAGAACAATTTAGAGTTCTTGGCCAATAGTTCAAACAAAGGTGAGGCTACTTTTCTTAAGTCCTTTATGAATCTCCTATGGCATTCATATAATCCCAACAAACTTCTGACATCCCTCTGTTTCTGAGTAGGGATGCTCTTTATGATAGCAATTTTATTTTGGTCCACTTGTAGTCCTTCTTGGGATATTGTGTTATATATCTGATCCAAAAATATAAATATACCCAGAAATAAGAAGATAGAAATAGATAGAAATGCTTCTTTATTTATATCAAAACCCTTAAGGTAGGGCAATACCATACATTCACTCCTTAAGGAAGGAGAACACTCCACAAGCCATATGCCTGTTCATACAATATTCCTTGACACCTGTTAATGTGGAGTCTGTAACCTCTATATAGGCCTCATACATACAATACCATGGGTCATTACCATGGTTCCCTCAATACCATCTATCTAATACCATGGGCCCATTACATTATTACTAACTAATTGTGGTCCCTTACATGATACGGCTTAATCAACTTATTTATTACTATGGCCCATCCCATTATTAGATTATTCCCTTGGGTACCTCCCTTTGTACCGCATATTATCCCCCCTAGTTATATAACATTCCAACTCCCTTAACATGTTTCGTCCCTAAAACATGGGAAGAACACAAATAATAAGATCTACTCAAAAGAGTAGTCCACTAGTCCCTTGCACGTGCATCTAGCCATCCAAGAGAAAGTTGAACCCTCAATCTCGTTGGTGCCTCACTCGGTTGAGATGGAAGTTGACCTTGGCAGCTCTTCTGTGTTGATGTGTAGTAGGTGGATCTTTGCTCCTCTCTATCTATCATTCGGGGGTTGTTGTCCTTGTGGCTAATTGGTTTCCATCTTGTTGGTTTTTTTTTGCGGGGTGATGTGGGTGATGATATGTTGAATATTTAACCCATGGTGTCTTTTTCTTTAATTCAGCCCTTACTGGAGCCTAACTGTTATCTGGTGCATGTTGTGGTGCCTGTTGTGGTGTCTTATCTTCCAATATTACTTCAACCATTGAGCTCTCATCTGATGTGTCAGCACCTATAACCTTTTCTGCTTTAGCCTCTGTTTTTGTTTGATTGTCAACCATCAACTGCTCATCATCTGATGTGTAAGTGTCCTTCGAGCTTTGTGCTTCTGCGTCCATAGTATTTTCTTGGGTCTTAATGGAAATATCCTGCAATGTAATTTTCTTCTTTTTATACCAGAGCTTTAGGAATTTCTTATGAACATTAATATTGATAGTACCCATGGATTCCATCCAAGGATATCCCAAAACAACATCTACGTTATCCATATCTGAAGTATAAAAATCACCATGCAACACATACTTATCCATAGAAAGCTCCAAATCCTTATAAACTTGAACATCCTCATCATCAACTTGTGTGTTATCAATGTGTTTTGTTGGCACTTGCAATTTTTTTTCCAAGTTGACATTTATGAGATTTTTGTTGCAACTCAGATTTATAGACACAATGATTTTCTCCTTCTGAATCAATCCATGAACTTACAATAAGGAGACACTAGTAGAAAATAACCTCTTACGTGTCTCATTCTTTTTTCTAGCATAAGACCATTTGTCCACAAAGAGTTTTTCCAATTCTTCATTCGAAAATTTGGACAACTCTTTGATACCAAGTGAGTTCCACCATATGGCAACCTCTTCTTATAAACTAATCAGTACTATAGACCTCCAAAATTCCCCATATTTGAACTTTAGTTGTAGGAATTCTTCAATAGTAGGGCTATCATCTTTCCCTGTAAAATTAAGATCCGCCATGAAAAATATTTTGAAAAAATTTGGCTTACTAGGCAAAAATTTAAAGTAGCCACAATGGAAATGGAATAACAATTTTGCATCTTCTCATGTGATAGAAATCTCGATCTAGGCACTGGAATTTCAGATCTACGCTACAACTCTCTCGCCATCACCAAAAATTCTGAAAAAAGAGTTGATTTTAAATCAGTGATATCTCCCTCATCCGTACTCCGATTCGACTGATTTTTTTTTAAAATTGGGTATTGTTTCACAAAGAATCTAGATCTACAATTAGATTTTGAAGATTTTTCCTCAAAACATACATATCTACACTACAAACTCACTACCCCGAAAAAATGTCTGCAACACCATTGATTTTTAGATTAGCGATATCTCCTTCATCTGAACTCCGATTTAGCCGATGTTTTTTTTGAAATCGGGTATATTTTCACAAATAATCCAGATATGTAATTATATTTTGTATATTTTGCCCCAAAATGTACAAATATGATCTGCAAACTCGCCGCCACAAAAGTTCCTGCAAAAAGATATATAAAAAAATTCTCCAGTTTTGCCCAAGAAAGTGCTCTGATACCACTTGTTATAGATCTGTTCCAAAAATGTAAGATAATAGAGATAAACCCAAGAATAATAAAATCTGAATATAGAAATGTTTCTTTATTAATATCAAAACCTTAAGGTATGGCAACACCATACATTTACTCCTTAAGGAAGGAGAGCACTCCACAATCCATATGCATGTTCATACAATAATTCCTTGACATCTCTCAATGTAGAGTCTCTAGCGTCTATATAGGCCTCATACCTACAATACCATGGATCATTACCATGGTTCCTTAAATACCATCTAACTAATACCATGGGCCCATTACATTATTACTAACTACTTGTGGTCCCTTACGTGATATGGGTTAACCACCTTATTTATTACTATGGCCCATCCCAATATTACATTATTCCCTTGGGTACCTCCCTTTGTACCCCATATTGTCCCCCCTAGGTATATAACATATTGAGTGACCTAGAGCAACCCCTGCATTCATCAAGGCCTCACACTTATCAATAGTAAGGGATAGGTTCATTTCAACTCGTGTATTTAATACTTTCCCCAAGTTAGAGAGAGCCTCCAGGAAATCACACCCATAGGGAGTGAAATCATCCTTATAAATTTCTAGAGAGTGATGGACTAGCTCTGCAAAGATGCCTAGGACTGCCTTCTAAAAAGTGGCAGGGGAATTACATAATCCAAAAGGAATACCCTATAAGCAAAGGTACCCAAAGGACAATTGAAGGTGGTTTTATCTCTGTCCTCTGGGTTGATCTGGATCCGATTGTAACCACTGAATCCATCCAGGAAAGACAAGAACTTCTTTCATGCAAGATCGTCAAAGACTTTATTAATAAAATGTAGATGGAAATGGTCTTTCTTGGTGGCTTTGTTTATCTCTATGTAGTCCACACATATCCTCCATTTTCCATTCTTATTTTGGATCAGAACTAGAGAATAAACCCACTCATTATCTGAGATGGGGTAAATGAACCCTGCATCGAACAACTTCTATAGTCCTTCTTTAACTGTGTATTTGAGGGATAGGCTCATTCTTGTCTAAGGTTGGCACACTGGCTTCCCTCCTTCCTTGATGTAAATGTGGTGAATACACACAGAAGGGTGAACTCCCTAATTTCCTTATAACTCTAGGAGAAGGCATCTAAATGCTCTCTTAGCATGTCACATAACTCCTTTCCTGATGTGCAGAAAGAGAGGCATTGATTTTCAATGTTCTATCTAGACCGAATTCTATCATCTTGACATGGGTAGGACTTGAGTCAAATATGCACAAATCATTCCAAGGGTTATCTTCAACTTTCTTTACTAACTCATCAAGGGACATGGTCATTGGGGGCTAATTCTTGAGGATTTGATCAATCAGGTTGTCTTCATTAGGTTCCCCCCTCATAGAGTAGCATCTAGGGTATAGATTAGATAAGATGCGGCAGAGTAGAATTCATATTCCTCCTTGCTTTCCAACCATAAAGGTAATTCATGCTATAGATATGGTTGAGCAGGAGGGTACAATACCAATTTTTTGGACAAATGCCCATTTTTAATGGTTATATTCCTAGCCCTACAACTTATTTAAGCATAAGTAATGGCTAACCATGGCCTTCCAAGGATGCGAGGATAACCACTAAACTCGGTCTTAGGTTGGAGAACTAAGAATTCACTAAATTATTCCCAAGAATCAATGGATACCATCACATCCTCAACAACTTCGTCTGGATCTATTATGGATCTCTCTCCAAGCTGCAAAATTATTGTGGTCTTCCTTAATGATCCTTGGAGATTTATTTTAAGCATAGTCTCCTTAGTCATGACATTGATGGTAGCCCCAATATCGATTAAGGTATGGGGGACAATGATACAACCGATGTGCACATCTACCACAGGACTTCAAGGGTCTAGATACAATGGAAAAATCACTCACCCCATCATTAAGTCAAACAGTTGTCAAATGACATTAATGGTATGGTTTTCTTTACTTATTCTTCGAGGATGTTTGAAGCCTTTTTCCTTGATTAATTTGTTATATATGGGGTCAACCTTGATAACTTGGAGGAGTGGGAATTTAACACACAAGTTTTTCAATTCACCGAGAAGTACAGTCTCTTCTAGGGTGTGCTAGCTAAGATGGGTTAATCTCTCAACAAAAGGAGGTTGATTGGCCTGGGAAGCACTCTCCTCCTTTCCCTCTTCAAGCTCCTCAAGTGGATATGGAGATCGGTTATCTGGAAGCACTCTTCAGAACTAAGGTTGATTTCTTGAATTTCGACGTCATAGGAAGGGTAGGATTTCTCTCGACTATAGACCTGTTGTGACTATTTGTTATTTGGGTTTTGACTTGGCTGAGTAGGCATCTGAGGTTGCTTAGGTGGAGAAGGGTGAAGGAGTTGTGGTTGAGATGTAGGTGGAGGCAGTAAGGCTAGAGATTGGTTGTACGGGGGCCTCCACCCCTGTGATGGTGTATTCCACTTAGGTTGTGGGGAAGCATATGGTTGAAATGATTGATTGGTAGGTTCGGAATGGTATTGAGGTGAAAAATACCATGGATAAGGTGTGGACCATGAAGGATGAGAAAGAGGATACCAAGGGGGAATGGATGCATTCTGGTTAGGGTTCTAATATGAATAGGATGCCCCTTGCATGCCTTGTTGGTATGGTTGAGGTCCTTGAGGCCTCCTTTGGTTGATATAGTAGAGATGTTCAATCACACCTTCAGTAACATGATACACAACTTTCAATCTTGGAAGAGAATGGAACTTGTATTTTGAGTGGTTCTCCTCACAGACCTGGTAGATCTCTATAAGGTTCAATGGACATTCATTTCTAAGGTGCCTCCTAGTGCATTTAGGGAAAAAAGAAGCTAAGGCACTTTCTACTTCCTCCTTCTTCCTCTCGATCTACATGATTTCCATTTCCAGAGAAAGGGTATGAAACATTTCACTCTCTAAGTCTTCCGACATCTTCCCAATTTCACTTTTGAAGGATGTGTTGCAGGAGTATGAACTAGCCAAAGCTTGATTAGCACTACTCAAGTTTTTGGCTACCCTATAATGATTTTTAAAAATTGGCTTAATATCATCATAAGATAATTGGTAGATTTCCCCTCCTCACAACAGGTTTAGGGTTTCTATGAGATCTTCCTAGATCCCTCTAGGAAGGACTATCTTGAGTGATTCAAGATAGAGGGTGAATCTGGCCCTTTTGTAGTTGATTTGGAACCTTTCCTTATATTCTTCCAAAGATTCTTCATTTCCCAAGGTGATTCTAAAGAATTCCTATTTGGTGTCTTTTGACCTGTAACAGTCCATGTACTTGTTGTTAAAGGCTTGTTGCATTTGAAAGTAGGTAGTGATGTTGTCCCCAGTTAAACCCATGAACCAGTGCAAGGCTCCATCCTTAAGATTCGATGGGAACTAATTCAACTTCTAGTCATCAGAGGTAAAATCATAAGTTCTACAGATGACAACTAACTCAAACATAAAGGTATCAGGGTCCTCTGAGGTTAAGCCATGGAAGTGAGGAAGGATAGAGGGGATTATGTTTCTCATCATAGAAACTCCATTAGTTTCTCTGATGGGAAAAGCACCCTCAATTCTGTTTTTATTTATATTTCTATTTCCAATCTAATTTCTATTTTCACCCATGGCGTAGATTGGTGGAATGGTTACACAAATTCCTCGCCAAGAGGTTGTTCGAGGATCTTTGGTTGCTCACGTAATGGGTCCTCTAGATCACAACCACCGAAGAAGATGGAAGGTTGGCTATTTGATGGTGTGGGGATATTTGGAAAACAAATTCCTGAGTTGTCTTTACTCCTATGAGGCATGAAAGAAATTTGTTTTTCTTCTTTTCGAGTTTTCTCAAAACTACTTGCAGAGCAGAAAGAAATCATAAATTGCAACTATTTGTTTAATGGAACTACTTGCAAAATGGAAAGAGAGTAGAAATTGCAACTATATTGAATGCAAAACAAAAGGAAAGTAGGAATTGCAACTATCTATTGAATTCAAAACAAAAGGAAAGTATGAATTGCATCTACTTATTGAATTTCAAATGGAAACTAAAGTAGAAATCACATCTTCCTAGACACCTCCCTAGCAACGATGACAAAAAGTGATGAACCCCTGTATTGCAGCAAGGGTGATGCAACTCCTAGGGAAACCAACTTTACTTTATCAACCCGAGGCTTGTACAAACTTGTAGGTGATAGTGATATATGCACAACAAATTCAATAGTCTACTATTGTCACTTCTCAACTGGGGAAATAGACCACTGTGGTTTTTCAAACCAACATTATATTGGCTAGAAGGAGGTTGACTACTAACAATGAATGTAAAGTTATCTTTAAAGTAGAATGTAAATTCTTGCCTATGTTGAGGAAATGAAAATGTTGAATAGAAAGTGTTATAAAAATTACATGAAATCACCTATCTAGGAATTAACAAACATTACTTGCAAAAGAGCCCTAATTTAACCCTGAATTTTGTCATCTAGTTACCTAGACTAAGTAGTCATGGAAATGATCCTAATATTGTTAAGATTGATATATGCATGCACTAGGTAAATATTGCAAAAAAGAGTCTTTTAGTTCTTTCAATTTATAAATGTAAATGTTAAACAAATCAAGCTGATCTTTTGGAGTAGAGAAAGGTATGGGAGAATTGGCCAAAGATGGCATTGACGGGTATGGAGGTCAAGTTGAAGGCCTATCCTAGGCTCTCATCATTATTTCTGCCCAAAACAGTCTAAAACAGCCTGCTACAAGGTTTCCTATAGTTTCTAAAGGAATTTTCTAGTTAGTAAAGGATGTCCTGATTTACTACAGGAAACTTAGTTGAAATCTATAGGAAGATAGGGAAGGTGAAAGGAAGTGTTGGCAATGTGTATGATGGTAGAATAAGGTATTGGGAAGGTGCACACTACCCAAGGATCAACCCAACTCTTCAAGATGTTTGGATTTACTCAAGGTGGTTATCCACAATGGTTACAAAACATAAATATGAATTGATGGTTGGTAGGGTTTGCCGAGTGATGGAGAAGACTTCGATGAGTCAAGTGGAATAATTTCTCCCTACCGATTAGAATCTCATGCAACAACACATATTCATTTCTTCATTTATGCACAACTTTATGTAAATATGGAAAATATGAGTTGAATTTGAGAAACTGATCTATTAATGGCTAGTGGATCAAATCTATGGAATGGAATGCTTTCTAATATACAACATATTTAAGAAACCAACATGACAATTTCAAGTTCTTCTCAGAAACCATGAACAATGAACTACTCAATAATAAACCCTAAGCTATGTAATAACCAAAAGATAATTATGTTTTTGGGGCTGTGAGAGTGGGGCCCTCAAATCGTGATCCCATAAGGGATATTAGGATGAGGCCACCATCACAATATTTTCTAAAGTATTTTCTTTCACTACTATAACACTGATCTACTTCTCCAACTAATGGAAGAAAAACTAACCAATAATTCAAACTTGCAAATTAAAAAGACATAAATAATTTTAGCAACTAATCTATTATTCTAATCTAAGGATACATTTACAAAACAAATATTAACCTCTGCTGCTAGGGTTGTGCCATAACGCAAGAGCTTCATCCCTCTAAGTCAACTCAATCTTGTATCAAAGAAATCGTTTTCATTATCACAAGAATGCCAAAAGTAACATGAGAATAATAGTCACAATATCTTAAGCTCAAAATGTCTTCTTGGTTACAATAAAAATTTGAATCCTAATGAGGCCCTAGTATTTCTTATTTATACAACTAAAGCTACCAAAAATTTCCCAAAAATTAGTGAAAATTGGCTCCCAAACTAGAGACTAACATGTCTTCAACTATCACTGGCTTGGCTGCCAATGAACTCGGTGGCATTGACTACTTGTAAATTTGATTTCATGAGATATGGTCGAGGAATATTTGAGTGATTTAGGAGTTAAGGAGCGAGACCCAATCTCCTAAACTCCCTCTTTCTTGTCTTCTTCGAGTTCATGCATTTAAATTAGCCAAAAACAACTCCAAATCCTACAATTAATGCACATTAGCCACATGACATAACATCTCACCTTTACGCTTCACACTAAGCACAATAGAATAAAATATGTAAAAAATTGTGAGAAAATTTGATTTTAATAAGCTTGAGATTGGAAATAAGGCCCATATAATTTACCTATTGATGAGCCTCATAACCAATCTGAACATCTAGCATAACGAGATTCAATTCAAACTCTTTGGTGAGTTGTACACTATATCCCTGGATCTTTTCCCAAAATATAATGTAGCCAACTTGTTCAAATGCAACTATGATTGTTGGGTTTGAGCTAATCAAGGTGAGGTATTGGGTTTCAAACCTAACAATGTCTCCTCCCTTGTGTTTCTTTCTATTTGGGGTTGTCCTGATTTTCACAGTATTAATGAACTCTAGGGTTTTTTTAATGCAATTTCAGTGTATGCCAATGAGCACAACAATAAGGTAGAAGTGATGAAATAGAGATTTAGATTATGTTTCTATGATAAATTAGGATGGAAAACACTATATATCAGACTTGGACAATAAAAATCACCTCTCAAACCCAAAACAACAACATAAAATTTCTTTGCTCACAATGGGGAATTAAAAACACTAGTGCACTGAGAAGCACATTACATGGAAGAAAGAGCGCTTCTTGTACTTTGAGAGTAGAAATAACAATATATGAGGTTTCAAACCACATGAAAGGAATGTCAGAATTTTAGAATATGAGTGGAAAATGAATTCTGATGTTTAATGGAGGTGTCAACGCAAAGTGCAACGACTGAGGTGAAGCACAATGTATTCTCAAGAAAACACAACTAGCTTAAAATTTTGAGTTTTTCAAGGTTATCTAAGCTTTTATTCAATAGATAAGAGAAAATATGAAAACATGTAATACCAATGAGGTAATAAGATGAGCAACTATCACCTGGAGATAGTGATTAAAAATTGGTTTCAAAAAATGCAACAATTTGTCTGTGAGCGCAGTGTGGGCTTAGTGTCTCCCCTACAACCTTTGTGCAGCGAATCCCAAGTAATTCTAGACAAGTTCTCCATGGAAAAATAAATGGCTCTATGGTAATTTTAGAATTTAAAGAAGCTTTGGAACTCCCAAGGTGGCTAAATATGCATTTAAATGGCGTTGATTACAATTTTGAACCTCAATCATGAAAGTGCAACAACTATCAGAAGTGCAACGTGTCTCCTAATCATTGTACCAATGTGATTTCATGGCATAATGTGATTTGACACTCTAAATTACCGCACTGACCCTACAAATTTGTGCCAATGATGATAATAAATGAAATTATGACCTAACTTATGACTTTTCATGACAATGAACCTAGACTCGCTTAACTCAACTTCTTAGGGAATCAAAACTATTTACATGATATTTGACACACTCTCACATGATTACATCAATAATGAAATATTTATTCCACACTAAGACTAATAGCTTGATCTCTACAATATCATAGCAAAATCCTTACATACTTTCCAAATAATTTGAAAAGACAATACTTTTTTTTTACTACTGTAATATAGGATACTAACATTAGCTCCAATGGGGATGGAATCCTCCTTGTGAGATGCCAAGAATACCGCATACCATGTGCCTAACAATTGGGAATTATTGATTGTTTAACTCAATAAAAAACTAACTCATGACTTATTACATTATGAAAAATTGGCAACTATACATCAAAATATTAGGTCCTTCTCTCTGAGCTTTGAATTCTAGTGACAGTTACCCACACTTGCAATATTGAAAATTGGATTTTTATATGCAATGAAATGAACAAGACCATCTAATTTTTAGTTAAATAATGCTTGAGGAACTTGCCATTTATAGGCCCTACAGTAAGAAACTCTCCTTTCAAATCTTGCAACAAGTATGCATTACTTCCATTGAATGTTGCAACCTTGAATAGTCCCTTCCAAAGGTTTTCAAATTTTCCCTATTTACCTCTATCGTCGTTTCTATCATCTCACTTCAAAACCACGTCATCAACCTGAAAGTCTTCATCCTTTTTCCTTTCATAAAAAATATTCTGAATTTTCTTTTGGATTGCTTGAGTACTGTTATACACTTCCTCTCTTTTTTGCTTCAATTGAATCATCGTATTTAACCTCTTTTGAAATTCATTTAGTTCTACATCTACTTCTTGCAACAATTTCATTACTATAATTCCAAATGAAGAAGGGAAAACAACATGTGCTCCATACACTAGTTGAAAATGTGACATACCAAGTGACTTCTTATCTTCACTCTATCAGCCCACGGTGCATCGATCAACTTGTTATGCCATCTTTTCTTATTTTCTTGCAGCAATTTCTTTATAATATTCACCAAACTCTTGTTAGAAGACTCAACTAAACAATTACCCCATGGACAATATGCAGTAGAGTGACTGAGTACAATTTGATATCTATGACAAAATTCAACCATTTTCTTGGATTTGAAAGTAGCGCCATTATCTATGATTATTCTATGAGGATAACCAAACCTTGAGCGAATATTACCTTCAATAAACTAAATGATGAACGTGTGTTTTGGCCTCCTAGTTGATATTTCTTCTATCCACTTTGTAAAAGAATTTTTGATTGTTATAATCCATTTGTGTTGGCCTGAAGATCATCGATGGATTTCCCCAATGAAATTCAGACCCAACTTTTGGAAAGGTGCTTCAACTATAATTTGTTTCAAGGGTGAGTGTAAGAGATTCACTTTCCTTCAAAGATATGACATTAGTGATAACTTGATACCCTTTTATAAACATCAGAAAATAATATTGGCTAGTACAAACCAACCCTCAAAATCTTGTCGATTGTGGATTTCCAAAAATGGTGGCCTCAACAATATCCTTTTTGAAATTCTTCCATAACCTTTTCTGCCTCATCCTATAATAAACAATTTAACACACCTCCTAAATATTTCCAATACATAAATTGATTCAAAATGTATAATTTTTAACCTTTAGTTTTAGAAATATTTCCTTTACTTTTGTCATCTTTGGAGGAGCTTTTGAATGTTGTAAAACATAAGCTATGTCAGCATACAATGGAGAGGAAAGGAACCTTTCAGATACCTATTGAGAATGTTCTGAACTACTATCATTGGACAAACTAGCTATTAAATTTATGTCCAATACACTCATATTTGAATTGTCCACCAATTTTCCCCATCCTTGACACTTTATCAACTCAGTAGGCTTCATATCATACTTGAGAATGGATGCTATCCTTCTGCCTCTTCTACCTTCAAGATCATGTTGGGCTAGAATTTATTTGACAAAAACATTCTGGACATAGGCAACCACATGTGAATGAGGCACATAAACTCTAAAAATTTTCAGACCTCTAACCAATTCATATGCATGCTTCTCCATAATATTTAATTTAAGGGAAAAATCTCTCAAACCTCTATTAAACAAGGCTATTGGTTGTTCATTACCTTGTTGATTTTGCTGCAAAAGGACTACTGCAATTGTGTGCTCATATGCGAAAGAGAAAATAATGAAATATTTAATATAATCAAGACTAGATAAAATAGGAGCACTAGCCAAGGCATGTTTTACCTCATCAAATGATTTCTTTGTTTCAATAGTCCATCTGAATTCACTTTCATTCCTCATAATGTTAGTCGAAACCCTTCTAATTTATAGTAAGTTAGGAATGAAGTTTCTCAAAAAATTGACTCTACCAAAAAATAATTGAACCTGCATCTTATTCCTTGGGATGACAACTTTTTGAATTGTGGCAACCCCATTTAGATCAATTTTGATTTCATCCTTTGAGATTATACACCCTAGCAACGTTACCTCCTCCATTGAAAAATGTGAACTCTTTGGATTCAAGGATATGAGATACCTTTTGAAGTTCTCAAAATGTGTCTTAATTGTTTGCAAATGATCAAAATTAGATTTTCAAAATATAGTTATATCATCAAGATAAATTGTAATAAAATTATCCTTCTCATCGAAAAATACAATATTCATGGCCCTCTGAAACGTGTCCCTTGCACTCATTATCCCAAAGGGAATTTTGGCATCCATGAAAGTACCCCATGGTGTGATGAAAGGTGTCTTTTCATAGTCATCGGGATGCACAAATATTTGATTGTACCTTGAGAAACCTTCAAGCATGGACATCCTTTTTGAGCCATCCACCTTTTGCAGTTTATGATCCATCTTAGGCAAGGCGTAATTTCCTTTTAAAGACACCTTGTTGAGGTTTATGAAATCAACACAAAACCTTATCTCACCAATTTTATTCCTCACAAGGACCAAATTAGAAAGCCATTTGGAAAACCTTAAAGGCACAATAATTTTTGCATCAAACAATTTTCTCACTTCTTTGTCATTAATAGGTTGGAACAAGGGATTATTTCTACTCAACCTTTGTTTAAAAGGATTTTTATCTTACTTGATTGGAATAGTATGTTGAATGATGCTCTTATCGTATACTTTGAGATCCTCATATCCCCACCCAAAAACATCTGAGCATTCTTTCATGAGATCAAGGTATTTATTTTTTCATCTTCAGAAGTTAAGGACCTTGAAAGCTTGAAAATATCAAGTTGTTATTCAATATTTATGATTGGGAATTACTGAGTTGGGGGGTGAATTATTAATTTAAATTATTTATTTTTTCTCAACTTAATTTTCTTCTTATGCACCTAATGGCTTATGCTTGTGCTTAGTCATCATTGAATTCCTTTTGCAAGTGTCAAAGAGTCAAATTCACATATTTACTTATCAAGAAGTCAAAACATTCACACAACATTCAAGAATAAACAATGAAGATGCCAGATATAAGCGGAAACCCCAAAGTGAGAAAACCATGAATTTTAGGTTGAAAGTGATGTGAAGTGTTGGGTGTGGGACACCCTAAGGGTAGTTTTGGGGCTAAAAGCCCATATTTTGGTTAAATTTTCTAATCCAAGTGTAAAGACTCCACATTTTGTGGTCGCAGAGTGCATAGGTGTTAAAGAGTCATAGGGTTGTCTGTCCTTATATTGGAAATGTAATGTTGGTTGTAAGAGATTTACCCATAGTCTCCGGACCATGGGATTGTATAAAAAGAGCTAAGCTCTAATTAGTTAGTGGATTCGACATGTATGAGAGATAGCTCTAAAGTAGAAGTCTAAGTTTGAGTCGTAGCATAGGTAGAGGCTCTGTAGCTAAGTGTGCAGAGGCCTAGGGTAGAAGTCCACAGCTAAGTGCGTGGACCCCTGCAGATGAGTCCACAAGGCACGTTGAGTCTATAATCATACAAAATTATCAATAAAGAGAAGTATTCTACATTTTCTACGTCTTTATTTCCTATTTATGCATCTTGTTATGTTGGGTATGAGTTTCAATTATAATGCTTATATGATGTGTGAATGTATGTAAATGTGTTGCTTAAGTGAATGCAAGTAACAATATCTGTTTACATGAGGCTAACTAAGATCGGTTAATAAGATAATTAAAACACTTAACTTAGTTTGGTAGATATCATAGTTCACTTCCCTAGTAGCGTGAAAGTCCCTGAGCCGCAGGCTAGGGCTGCGTGAAAACCAGTTGTACCTTTTCGCAAAGATACTGAAGGGTGGAATAGAGTTCTAAGCAACCTGTGCAAAGGTAGGTATAGTTTGAATAAATCGACATCACATCCATCTCAAGGGTTTGGAAAATTGGTTCCATCATCCCCCTATATTGCTTCAAGTGAGACTTCAGTCTGCCATCCACTGGTAGATGCCGAAAGGGCCAGCAATTTAAGGATTTGTTTGACTAACTAATCATGAACCTAGGTCAAGCCCCCTCAAGAAATCAAATGGTTCCATTTCCAGGACCGGAATCTACATAAGAGATGTGTGATGTTGTGTCACTAGAATCCAACTGAGAAAGAAATAGAAGGTTGGTTGGGCAGAAGGATCCATGAGTTCGTGGCACAGGAAAATAGAAATCCACGACTAACATAAGAACAAAGGCTAGAAAGGTACCTGTATATAAGATCCACGAAATCTTTTTCGCCTCCTTTCCATTTGAGCTGTATCAATGGATCGCGAAGCTAGCAAAGAGCCAAGGGAGGTGGAGGCTTGATGGTCCTATTAATTGGACCTCAGAGTTAGTGCAAAGGTTGGAAACATCTAAGGATAATATCGTCCACACTTTCGATCATTGGCTTGATTGTGTCATAGGATAATTTTTGACTGAATTCTTGCTCAACACCTCAGTTAGTTACAGTGAGGTGAAGCAATTCTTCTTTAAGAGTCCACGAGGTAAGTACGTAAAATCTTTGAATACTTGGATTAAAATGTTGTTGTACGAAAAATGGGTTATGCAGTTACCTTGATGTTATGGAGTACGCGAAGCGAAAAAATTTACAAAAACAAAGGAAATAAGGGTCTAAAGTATAGCCTCTTGATTTAGCCCCTTGATTTCACCTCCGTGAAGAGATGAAGAAGTAATAGCGAAGGTCTCTCCATGAAGTGTTATTCAATTAATAAGGCAAGGATTCCCACAAATACCACCTCCGCCCACACCACCTCCAACATCATTGCCATTGTCTCCAGCTTCGCCCGTACCACCTATTACTGTCAGTGTCTTCACACTGTCATCGGTGATCAAAATTACCCTTTTGCATACATGTTAGGTGTCTCATTCCATCAGATGCATTCCCTTAGGTCATGGACCACTTGATGGTAGTGGTTTCATTTCAGTTTCTCTCATGTCATATACCTACTGCAGGGCTTGTTCAAACATATTTTCAGTTGTTCATAATGAGTTCCATTTCATTTTTAACCAGTCCTAGGGTTTACTTTCATTAGGTCTTAGGGTTCATCATCATGGTCATTCAGAATAAATAAAGTGGTAAGCAGATGCATGAGGAGGTTAATAATGATTAAAGAACTCAAAAATTGTTAATTTGTAACCTGAACGAAGCTCTACCCATGAAATTTGTTTTGAGATGAAACATAGCATTGGTATTTTTCATGTAATTTTATGTAATTTTATGGTTTCTATATGTAATAAATGATCACATGCTATTCTTGATGACCTGGTGACAAAGTCAACTCTTTCCATTACAAAAATTCGATGTAAAAGTCCACTTGCAAAAAGGAAAAAGTCGGAATGTAAGTGAAATAGAGCATTTTTGAAAAAGTTGGCAAAAAATTAGAAGAGTGGGTCTTGGTTAGTGAAACATTAAATTAGAGGGATATAATAGCCAATTCATGTTTTTTAAGTCTTCATTGTTGAAATTGAAGGAGCCAAAGGGAGAAAATTACATTTTTGAAGAAAGAAGGCAAAACAGGGGAAAAAATACAGTCATCTTGCTGGCTATGCGCACCAGTTCCTTGGTGGTGTGCACCTAACTAGCGTTGCACACCTGTTGCAGGTTTTCTATTGAATTTTGGTCTGGTGCTGCGCAATTGTTCCTTGGTGCTTCGCACCTGTTACAAGAGCCAGAATTACCTCAAAACACCTCCAAACCTCCTAAAAAGCAAATTGATGTATGTTCCAAGTAAGTAGATCACTCCTCCTTGCTCAAGAAAATTATGTTTAGTGGCTTGGACATGTTTGGTTTTCTTGAGAGAAAACCTAGCTAAATGGTTAACAGGAACCCTAGCTAGTTGCTAAATAATATCTTGCAAGTTATTGAAGGTCATCTACTTTTCTTTCTCACTCCATTCATATTGAGCTTGTCAAATCCCATTCCCTCTCCCTAAAATCATCAAAATTCACTCCCCAAACCCCACTCCCATTTACCAAACCCTAGCCCTGTACCCTATTTCCAAACCGTAACTCCCACATCCTACTCTTTCGTTACATCCACTTCAATATCAAACCCCTTACCTCACATTCATAACACCTTTCACTTCCCTCATTTCCCAAAAGAAATCCTTCCTCCTAGCATTCACTTCCTTATACACACCACTTACCTCATATTTCAAAATCTCTTCGTACTCATCTGCTTTCACTTCAAATTGATAAACATGGAGACAGATTCAGATTATGAGAGGGAAGAGGAAACTCTCAGTGATTCTTCCAGAGAAACTCATGTACCAAGAAAGCCACACAAAGGGGGAAGATCATCTGGGAGGAGCCCACCACTCTTACAGAATTACTTTCTTGCTCTCTTGTGTAATTTTCTTTAGACATCATTCTTGTATGAGTTTTGTGAAATGGTGGAGAGGGTCAAGTTTCATCATGAGCTTTCCTGGTTGTTTGTCACTTATGTACGTAATGGCCAAGTGAATCTTGTTGGTGTCTCCTTCACCTTGTCACCTACCACCATCTCAGATACAATAGGCATCCCATATGTTGGTGAACAGTGGAACAAAGGACAGTATGTTGACAGTATGATGAAGAGGCATAAGGCTAAGTCGAAAAAGGACTTAAGAAGAAAAAAACAATGTGATAAACTCAAAATCTTGGCTGAAGCTTCATTAGCTCAGAAAAGCACTTAACAAGGATCATTCATGCCAAATTTCAAGAAATTTGGAGAAAATTTTGTCATTTTTGAATTTTTGAATTGGAAAAACAAGTTTTTCCAATGCGTTGCGCCTTTGTTGGGGACATCTTCTTGCAAAATGGTTTACATTTTTGCAATGATCATGGAAAAATATGAAATCTCATAAATGGTGAGTAATTTTGGACAAGTTCTAGGTCTCCAAAGGGGTAGAAACACCCAAAAAGTGCCCTCTCTACCACTTTTTTGCCACACAGGAAGTAGTCTTGGGAGAATAAATTTTTGGATGGGCAAATGGAATCAAAATTAAAATATTAAAGTTGTTCAAGAACTTATATTCATAAAGATTTCCAACAAGCTATCCTGAACCTGATTTGGACTCTAGGAAGCCTTCCAAAATTGGCCTAGAAAAAGCGTTGCACATAGGATCAATGGCGCTGCGCATAAGATGAAATTTGCCAGTTTTGCTAGAAAAGCCAAATTTCACCTATTTTTCTCTAGAGTTGACATTTTTTTGCTCTCTTGGTGAAATTAGCATGGTAAATGATGTATCTTGATGTAATTATGGATTTAAAACAGTTGATAGGGTACATACATTAAGTCAAAGGTGGTTTTGAGCTGAATGAATTGGTTTCCTTGGTTTTAGAGGCAAGTTGTTCCACTGCCTATATTCCTGTTCTTAGTTTAGATGTGGTTGAAACCACCCCTTTTCTCATGGATTCAACCCTGATAGCTAAATTGAGTAGTTTTCTTGCCTATATGATGTACTTTTTTATTCACTTGTAAAGGTTGGACTTTGGCAGAAGTGTGGGACTCACTGAACTTTTCATATCAGCAGTTGGCAAGGAATAAAACCAAGTTTCATAGCTAATTTTGTGGGATTCTTGTGACAGTTGAGTTTATGTATAGTTTCCCTTTGTAATGAGTTTTTATGATGTTTTATATGTGTCCACATCTCTCTCTTTCTTCTAAACTAAATGAATCAAGGTAAATAGACAAAATACACTAGATTTACAGTGCTTTGTCTTGAGAATGCATTTAGTTTTCAATGTTTTCACTATTTGAAGAGGATTCATAGTTTATTTTTCCCTCCTCAACTCCTCAGCAGTCTTACTTTACCATCTCAATCCTTTGCTAGTACATAAGCTCTTGTCTACCCTACCCCACACGACATGACTGTATCCCTGAGTTGATTTCCCAGACCCAATCTGTCTTCTCCAATTGATCTAGCAACAAAAACCTAAAATCACACAAAATTCTCTGATCTACTATACATAGCCTAAAATCATCATTCATTTCAGTCATCTCAAGCCCTAGTTGCCAATATTATAATTGAGATTGACAAGGAGAGTGCCCTCTCCCAACCTGATAGGGCTATCTACCAGGTTAAGCGTGGTTTGATGTTACCCTATACCTACCTTCCTTCAGCTTGAGGTAGATTTAGGCACTAACATAATGGCGACCATACTGGAGAACATAGTTTTATGTTCCTCAGCAAAATGTAGTCAAGTTCAGATCTGATTATTGATGGTGAACAATGATGAAACACAACAAGGCTGAAATCATTCACCTGGCAACTCTAAATCTGTTTTGACATCAGATCCAAGGACTCCACTGGAGGATGAACATGACCAGCAGAAAAATTAAAGGACAATATGGAAAGATCAGGTATTTAAGTTGGAATTTCATCCAAGACATTATGTTCTTTGTTATAAATTATTTCTTCTCTTTTCCCAAGAATGTCAAGAAGGCTTTATGAAGTATATTCTGTTTGAGAAAAGATTCAAGACCTGCATTTGATTCTCTCCCTTTGAAGATTGTGAATACAAAATATTTGCATGCCTTTGATCTTGATGGAGACCCTTCTTCTGAACCTTTTGATGATCGCCTTCAAACTGATGAGCCCCAAGAGACCTAGACTGATTCTGCACCCTTTCTACATACCTCTATATCTTGTAAAATTCTAGATAGGTACAAGCCTTTGATTTTACCTCCTATATCCAATGCTTCCCTAAAAATCATTACCTATATCTGCCAAGATTTGATGTTGACTGCAACAACATCACTGCTGAGAGACATGTACTGAATTTTGAGTCTTTTCTCAACCTTTTTGAGGTTGATGAAGAGGATGTTAGTATTAGGATTTTTTCTCTTTCTTTGCAAGGAAAAGTCAAGAATTGTTTCAAAACCATGCCCGATGAAAGCATCTTAGATTTCCAACAGTTCATCAAAGCTTTCCTTGACAGGTGGGTGGTCAGATAGAACCATTTCTTGATTCTAGAAGAGTATAACCAGTTAAAAAGACATCTAGGGGAGACATTGCAACAATTTTCTGCCAGATTTAACCAAGTCTATTTCTCTATGCCAGTTAATATAAGGCCTCCTCCTGGATCCGCTCTCTTGCACTACCCAGAAGCCTTTGATCCAGAAATGGAGTTTCAGCTGAGAGAAAGGAACCTTGCAACACTTGAAGAGATGCAGAACAATGGAGTAGATGTGGAGGATAATTTGTTGATCAGAAGGGAAAAGTTGAAGGAAGAAGAGATGAAGAACATAGATCCAGAGGAATTGAAATCTTTAGAGGTAAAGCTCGACATTTTGGTAAGTTTAGTGGAAGAGATGATGAAAAGATCACCACAAGGAAAGAGTATGATGTTCAAGACCATGGCTCGTTGATTGAAGAGGAACAAGTGGCTAATCCAAAATATTTTCTTTCTTATCCCAGTTGTCATAAATCTGATAGTGATTGTTTTATAGATCATCTTGGAGAAGAGAGATCTATTGATATGACATGTATGCTTGATGATGTGTTTTATACTAATGATTTGCCTAAGTTTGATCAGTATAATGATGATTATGTTCTCCAAACAGAAGCTAGTCTTGCAGATAAATTAACACTTGGTTTGGAAGGAGGAGGTTCACTTTCAACAATTCTAGCACAGTGATCAGCCATTACATATCAGCTATGGAAATGATGAGGAAAGTGTAGCAAATTTTGAAGTAAGTGAAGGATATTTGCCTTTTTGTTTTGCTTCGTTTCAGTTCATCAGAGACAACTTTCATGTAATCAGAAGTCAATCATCGATAAGTTTTTATCTAAACCATTTTGAGGGAAATGAAATCCTTGTTCAAGACTTCTCATGTCCAGAATTGCAGACCCCGAATGCCATTGATTGTCAAGTTGCAGATGAAAACTTGGAAACTGGAACATATGATTAAATGATGCAAGATGATTCCGTACCATTTTGTTCTGAATAATTTCAGTTTTTGAAGGGAAATTTGCATAGTATGTCTTCAAAAGAGCAGCCTGTAGAAAATCATGCAATCTCATTAAAACCAATAGAAAATGGGTTGCAGCAGTATTTTCAAATTTTTCATGATCCAATAGCTGATGTGTTAGATCATGTCTACAATCAAAGTCCTTCTCCATTAGCTGATTGTGTGCCTGAAAAGAGTATTGATACAAACTTGATCAGGTAGCCAGTTTCTTTGTCATTATTAGCAACAGTATCGTCACGAATCTGAAATGAAAGTTTGTATTCATGGTACGAGGAGAAAAGTAATCCATCATATGAGCTAAGTCCCAGTGTGCATGAATTTCAAGATCCTTATGCAATGTTTTTGGAGTCAGATAAAGAATCCATATTATTCAACAGATTTGTTTACAAGTTTTCAGGGGAGTTTCCTGTCTAGTCAATTTAACATCTTAAATTGCTCTACATAAATTATCAATCCGGCTATCGTAAATTGATGAAGTGCGGTGCACCATATGTGCTTAGTTAACCTTTTCTCTTACTTCGTTGTTTTATAGTTTTTATCTTGTTTTGGGGTTTTGTTCTTGTTTATCTCCTAAAGTGTCTAATGCAAATGGAAATCCTATTCTAAGGTCTTGAGAATACTTTTAAAGGTCAAGTATGGATAGAGATTTTAAGACAAGGTTTATGTCCCTTATGGTAACTTCCAAAACTTAGCACTTCAAAAGATCTCAAAACATGCTACTGATCAAATTAGTACTTGAACAAAAGTGTAAATATGCAGCTACTTAAATCAAACAAAATATGAAATACTGATCATGAAATCGTTGTCTCTGTCGCCCATCTAATTACAGAAATAAAATCTAAACTATTGCACTCAAACAAACCAAAAATGTAGACTAACGAAAGCAAGATCAATTTGCTTCACTTATAATCCGATAGCTCTCCAAGTAGGTTTTTGGGGTTAAGCCATGGCTTCGGAGATAACATCAAATAACATGAAGAAATGATATCTAAATGAAAGCAAAATCAAATTACTTCACTTATAATCTGATAGCTCACCAAGTAGCTTTTTGGGGTTAAGCCATGGCTCTGGAGATAACATCAGTAACATGAAGAACTTGATATCTAATTGCAAAAATGAAAATAAAATCAAATAACTTAACTCATAATCCAATAGCTCACCAAGTAGCTTTTCAGGGTTAAGCCATGGCTCTAGAGATAATGGCAAATGTCAAGAAGGACCTGATACCTAATTGCAGAAATGAAAGTAAAATCAAATTACTTCACTCATAATCGGATAGCTCGCCAAGTGGCTTTTCGCGGTTAAGCCATGGCTCTGGAGATAACGTCAAATGTCATGAAGAATTTGATATATAAACTAACTAACAACATAAATAAATAAGACTCAAATCAAATCATAATTGAAATTGAAAGACTTAAGAAAAGGTTCAGCAGAGAGGCAAATCTCATGTCACTATTTGATGCAAAAACATGTAAAGAAAAACTAATCTACAAGCAACCGGTTGAACACGCTTGCATGAATTAAAATTGCATGAATGGAAAATCTAATCTATCAAACTTGAAAGCAATAAAATGACATAATGAAATCAAAGCAAAATTACAAAATAAAATCTACTCTACGTTACATTCTAATGTGCTCCATAACATCTACTTCACATCTCTTTCCACGTTGAGAACATCAAAGCTTTATTCAATTTTTTTATCATTACAAAGTACAACAAAGCTCTCCAAAGCTTTCCAAGGCCATCAAGGAAGAACTACAAACTCCAAGGTAAAGGACTAAAAAGCCAAGCTAAGCTAAGACTCACAAGCTAACAAATGAAGGAGAGAGATCTCCTATTTATACAAAAGGATCAGAAGCCATCTCATTAATGAGAGTCCATGGATCTCTCCCTCCACCTCTAGAGTCCTAATCAAAATACGAACTGATAAGACAGATGTCTTCTTAGAGTTTCAATAAAATTAGGAGATGTGACAGATATCCTCATGATCCCATGATTCTTTCCACTCAAATTCGAATTTGGCCTTAGAGTGCCACATAAGGGTCTTCTAGAATCCTCCTTTTTACCTACACAAGTCAACAATATCAACCCACTTGTTAGGTATAAGCATATGGACATTATTCTCTAATTTTAACCACAAATTCACTTAAAAAGGCTAAGAATTAATAAAGTTTGGAAAAACATAAATGTGGCCCAATGATAATGAAAGTGGGATGAATGTAGTGACATAGTAGTGAAATGGAGGTGATACAATGGACATAATAGTGAAAGTGTAATGGAAATGAATGACATTTTCGAGACCCAACATACCCCCCAACTAAATTTATTTCATGTCCTCATGCAACATATATTACATTAACTCTTTTGATCCTTGAGCTTTGGCTTAACTTTGCTTGATATCATTTGATAACTTCATATTTCTGCAAAGTATTTTACTTGAATTGCAACATGGTTGGTTCTTGTGTTACAACCATTTTTGTTTTTATTTTGCATTCTATTTTGATCTTTGAACTTTGCATAATGATATTTTGATTATTGTTGCAAAGTATATCCTTATTGGATTACATGATGGTTGGTACTTGTGCGACAACCATGATTTTGTTTGTATCCAATTTCTCATTTAAGCACTTTTTGAAAAGCCATTGTATGCTCATAATAACAATGTAATAGTTAATATATGTTGGAAGTATGTGGGCTCCTCAATGGACATGGCAAACTATGAAGATGAATGTATCCCCCCCCCCAAATGATGGTATTGGCAATTTTATGAAATGAGGAACAAAAATGTTTTTTCAACAATTATCATTCTAGCTTTTTATGGAATTCTATGGTCAAAAGTTAGAAAATGATGTACCTTAACTTACCCTTTGGAATGGATGAGTTTTATGTGTGGTGGCTGCAAAATTCTGATCATATTCTTCTTCAAGTCGCTGAACAAGAAGAGTCATGGATAAAGAGTTAAGATGACTTTTTATTGCTCTACTAAAACTTGTTGAATCTGCTCCAAAATGCTGAAAATAATAGTCTTCATGTCTTCAAAACTCATTGGTACAATTCCTACTATGTGAAAAGATGTTCTGATGTCGAACATAGTAGTAAATTTTTAACTTAGTGGCCATCGATGGATGCCACTAGTCAACACAAGAACTATCACAATTGATTACAATGAGAGTCAAGATGCCCAAACACATTTTGCTAGGTACGAATAGTTTTGTCGATGTCGAGTCACTTAAAAAATCTGATGAATAAGGGACATTAATGTATTCCCATTGTTTGTCAGCATGAGAACTTGCCATTAAGGCATGAAATCCTCAATGTGTCTTTACAAGGAACCTAGACTCAAAGGGCTATGGACTCAATAATTTTCATTGAAGTAGGGCTTATTTGCGGAATGAAAATGACAGGAAAGGGAAGATGAAAATGGAAGATGGCAATCGAGAGTAGAAATGGTAATGGGAAATAAGCATGTGAATGAGCCTCTTGCTTTTATTTGTGGGTTATGAATGGACAAAAAGATATGGAAAGTGTATGCGAATGTAAATGGAAAAATGGAGGAAAATGAGATGAATGGTTTATTATGAGGTATGGATGTGGTGGAGACAATAGTATCTGAAATTTTTTCAAGTGTTTGGATCTGATTTTTCATTAGCATATTTCCTCTTTGTTACTGATCATCCTCTTATGAAACAAATTGGTCTCTTAGAGAGACACCATTCTCTTGTAGTCATTTGTCCTTCCTCTTGGAACCTGCAAAAAAAAATAATACTTCTTTTGAAATGGAATGTAAGATTATTAAAAGAGAGAGATGATCAATCTCTCTAGTTATGATATTTACACACAAAAGTAAGAATTTGCATTAATGAAACAAGTTCTCAAAGGAAAAATCAAAAGAATTTATACCTGTTTTGGAATTAGTGCCTCAAGTTGATGTTGCTTCTTTTAAGAAATTTATTTTATTATTTACCATTTCAAAATCTAATTATGGATTTCTCATTGTTTAGATCTTGTTGAGATCTTTCCAATGATACTTGAATCATCAAAATCTGACATTGTATGAGAAAGTTAGGCTAATTTGAACAATGACGTTTTTCAGCTGCAAATTGATGTTTAGATGCAGAATGTGCACAGTTTTTGTAACTAAAAATATTGAATAAAAATATAGCCATTAATCTTTCAACATCAGTCCAAAATTAATCAATACCTTCAGAAAAGTAAGCAAATAACTTATTCACTTCATTGATTCAAAATTATTTCTTTTCTTGACATGCGGCGACTTAGTATGGCAACTTAGTGATAACATACACCTTGACTTCCCTTTGACCAGGGTATTTTTCATCAACTTGGATCAAATGAATAGGACACCATCCATGTACTAACATTTCCCAGCTACCCATGTGGTTTGTTTCGTCTCTTGGCACCTATAACCTATAGAAGTATAAAAATGCCTGTGGAATTGCCAGTTAGCTGCGGAATCAAGCTGCGTTCCATAGCTAAAAGACAGTGGACCATAAGTTTTCTGATTTAAGTTATTGGAAAAGAGATTTTATGTAGCCAAGGACCAGGGAGATAGAGCCTAAGATCACAGCTAGTGCACAAGACCAATTATTCATAATCTGCTATATTTTTTTTTTATTTTCTTCACTGTCTACCTAAAAAATAAAAACTTTGTAAATGGTATATGAAGCAAAACAATTTTCGTGATGAAAATATATCAGAGTAATGGAAATGTATGATCGTTTCAACAACTTTGATGACTCCTTCGATTCTGTCCTCACAATGAGACCCATCATTTTTGTTCTCGGCTACTCTTGAGAATTCCCTTTACTATTGAGAAATAGAGTGACTGCGTGGATAGAAATCAGGCATTTATGGATATCGAAATGGAATAAAAATGTTTATGGAAGTAGATGACTGTGACTAAAGAAACTGTATGTACAGAATATGTGAAAACAGAGTAACTATATGCGAAAACAAGGTGAATGCTATACAGAGGTAGTATGAAAACAGAGTGACTGTGTGCGTGAAAAAAATGCGGAGGATGTAAGGACTAGTTGTGTTTGTTGGAAATAATACTGAGAGGGGGGTGAATCAGTATTATCACATCAATAAAACTTTTTCATTTCCATATTCAGATTCATATATGCTACTTCCACAACTTCTAATGATTTAGTTAGTTGATCCTTAATGAGTGCATTAGAATATTATCAACCATATTAACAGTAAACAGGTGCAGTAAAATAGAACAGATCATCACACATAAGCCACACACATGAACACCATGATATAAGGTGGAAACCTAGTGTGGGTGAAAACCACCTGCTGCAATATGTCTCTATGTTATTTCAATTAGAAACTTCCTTTTACAATTGTACTAGTGCAGTCCTTTACCAGTATGTAGGCTGCAACCTGCAGAGAGCTACAACCCTCTCTCGTTTTCCAGACTCTCCTGGAAGGGAGCTACAACCCCCTTAGCTCTTGCACTATCCAAGATACTAGTACATAGGTGCTGGCCTACAGAAGGCTACAACCTTCTCTTTCTTCCAATGACCACGTTTCATAATTTTTCAGACTCGATCCATCAAGAATTTCTACATCAAACAATCTCCTTTCCACCAATTAGCACTGAATCAAGTAGACACTTCTCTGACACCTGTATTCAAATCACAGTAACTGTAACCACCAAGGGTAATTTTAGGGGTGAATAATCGCCCAAAGGCGAAATTTAAGGTTTTTTATATTTTAATGGGGCGAATTTTTAATTAAAATATTTTTTTTTTTTTTTATATATAATTAGCCCTCATTTTATTTAAAAACTAATTTATTTTTTTATTTTCGCCCAGGGTAGATACACTAACCGAAATGAGATTTTCTTAAAATCGCCCCATTTTGATATTTACCAAATCGGATTTTCTTAAAATCGCCCCATTTTGATCTTTGCTCCTGGTTTTGGGAGATCAAGATTCAAAATCACTATTTCTGATTTACTTTTTGGTTTTTTCTAGTCTGGTAATGAAATTGTGAAGATAGATTTGGTCTAAAAAAGTTAAATTTGTTTTGAAATAGAAGGCGGACCTTAATTTTTACCAAAAGGAGGGATCCCTGTTTTCACGGATTCAGCCGCTGTTTTCATGAATAGGACTCCCTGTTTTCACGGATTCAGAATTCTGTTGTTTTCATGTGTATATGGCTGGCTCTCCAAGTTTATAAAATTGGTTTGAAATAGGTGAATTCTTGTTTTGAAATAGGTGAATTCCGTTGTTTTCATGTGTATATGGCTCCCGCTACCTGGTTATAAAATTGTTTTGAAATAGCTTTTTTTATCTGGCTAAGCCCCTTTATGCAGTTCTGAGAAAGTCGAAGGTGCTGAGCATGTCCTGCGGGCCATCTACAAGTTTGAAAACAGTAACGAGGATCACGGTTGGGTGTTAGAGTGTTGTTGGAGAGAAAATCGTTAGCAAGTGGTTATCAAAATATATTCGAGATCAAGGACGCTCCTTATCCATGGGATCGAGAAGACTGGAAAAAGAGACGATAATCGTTGCCTGGGTGCGGTTGCATACATTTTGATCACTTTAAAATGCTGTTGGAGACAAAATTGTTAGCAAGTTTCTTGCCACAAATAAATTGTAGCAGCTTGGTATCTCACCATTTTGATTCAGATAATGTTTGTATTTATTTGTTTTTATCTTGGTTTCTTGGATTTGAATAGCAGCAACAACATTCGGTAGGCTGAGCGCGAGAAATTAAGCCCCTTTATGCGGTTCTGCACATCTGTAGCCAGCTTTTGAATCAGGGTAAGTTGGCTTTGTTTTTCTTAAGTTTGAAGTTTGTTTTTCACTAATTATTCGCTCTAGTTGACTCTGTCCATTCTTGAAAGGCCTTGTGGAAATCACAATTTGATCACCTTCCTGTTCTCTGGAGGATCGCTAGTGTGAATAGATAAACTCACCCACCAATATCTGTCATTGCTTCTGTGCAGACTTCATGCTAAGTCCGTTACTTCTCGCTTGATTTCTAACAAAATGACAAACGACGGTTTAGTGTAAGGCCAAATTAGGTGGATTCATGCCTCCTGCAATTGGAACAGGGGTGTTCTGTTGGGTTTTGAAGCAATACATACTTAGCGTGACACTTAGCGGCAATACATACTTAGCGTGACACTTCCCTACATAAACAGTTGCATTGAAACTGACTTACTGAGACAGTCATCCTTATAGTTTGTACTTTGTAATTTCTCAATACTGTTTTGCCGTGATTGACAAAACTATTTGCCACTTGTTAATATGTGGAAGTATATCTTTGTCTGCCTTACAGGAACCCCCAACAAGAATAAGTTTAGGATGCTCCTGCTACTTGTTGCCAAGCACTTCAAGATTTTGAATGTGTGTTCCATAATTGTATGAATAAAAAGACCTCTCTGTGGACCCTCAGTGATTGCCAAAGGACTCACCAGCCTATAGTTCATGAAGCGAAGATTCTCCATTCTTTAGAACATCGCATAAGAGCACCAAAATTTTGCTTCATAATGGCTCAATTCATAGTTGGATTCCTTTTTCCAATAGAGGTGAGTAGAGCCAACATGTCTGCCTGTTAGATTCCCTGTTGCTGATTTCATATTCCCCTTCACCTTCAGCAGTACATGCAACTTCAGTATTTCACTTTGGTCCCTATGCACAGTAGTTGAAGTATTTCTGTTTTCATGAAATATATTATGTCAGCTTGTGGTTCTGTAGACCCTGCGCATGTACAAGGAATATGAATGATAATGGTGTATGAATTGCCAAACATTCAGAGAGCATAAGGTGCCTGTGAAGCTTTTCTTATTGATAAACAGCATAAAGAGAAATTTGATAAGGTTAAATCTTGGTAGGAAAAACAATCTTTTAGAGTTAGTGGATGGTAATCTTCGTTGTCAATCCTATGCATGATCCTTGGATGCTACAGGTATTTCCTGATTTTTATGGAGGACTGTACTCAGAAAATTTGAGTAGCTTCTTTAGAAAAAAAATCATAGACTTTTGAGGTGTCCAAAACTTTTCGAGAAATAGTTGAAAGGTAGTGGCAACATGGAAATAATTGAAAAACTAAATATAGATAATGGTGGAAAGTATCCACAAGTTTATACAGATGTATTTTATTTTTACAGCTAATCCAATTTTCGTAATGAAGACAGATTGTACATCTCCAATCTGAGGGAGTTTACTAGTATTGCCGCCAGCTGACAATAGTTAAATTGGAGTCCTTCTGGTAAGAAGCCACAAGCAGGGGGTACCTATTCTGCCAAGGTTGCCCAGAACTTGCCCCTGGCCCCAACAAGTACAGATGCACAGCACACAAGCAAAAGCACAAGTGTCATTGATGTGACTTGGAACCCTGGTGGAGGTAAATACAACTCCCTCCTTTCACCAACCCGACAAGCCACTATTAACTACCAAGCATATTGCCCCAAGAATAAAGAGTGTATTTGTTGAAATATGTATTTTCAACTTTAGATTTATCCCACCTGCTTAAACATCAATGTTGTTTGCTAAGTAGATTCTTTGAAAGAGTAGTTCATCATTACAATCTACAAGTTATGTCTACTTTTTTTGAAGTTCAACATGATGAGGCCTCAAGGGAATGATGGTAGAAGACTTTTATACCTGTGCAATCTTTCTTTGATTAACGTATATATAGGTTTCAAGTCTTACGTGATGTGGTTTGTTTCATGCAGTTAGGGCCACGTATAAGTCCTATGTGACATCAATGGAATATATGCCCCAGCTGTGGCCTTTCAGCTGAGGGATCCTTTCAACCGTTGTAAGTTAACTACATTCCATTTTAATTTCCCAAAATGGGAATGACACACTTGCCAGTGATAATCATAAATTTCTTAAAAAAAGAAAATAAAAAATTCCCAAATTTAGCAAAACAATTTATATATGTTTGTATCCTATGTGTGCAACTGAATTTTCAGAACTTCCTAGTAAATAGATAATATACCCCTTGGATTCCTTCTACCAGAAACAAAGACTCAATGACTAGGACAAAACTAACTACTAGTAATTTCAAATTTCAAATGCAACCTAAACAGATAAGTCAAAAGGCACAAAGTTGGGAAAGCATTAATGGATGAGAGAATCAGTGTGGGAAGGTAGATGGTATTCATAGCTCATCTACTTTTCTAAAACATTGAATTTGATGACATTTATGATTAGAGTGAAGAGCCTCCTAAAGGATTCATTGTCAGAGCCAGATTCCTGGTGTTTTAGAGTTTTGACATTAAAGAGTGGTTGAAGCCTTCTCTTTTATGCAACTGTTAATTATCGGTTGTTTCATGAGTTTCTCACTATTGCATTAGTCTTTACAAGATAAGTTGTTTCCCTTTGCTTGTGTTCATAGGAAGAGGGAAATTTGATTGATTTTCAACACAGAAATGAGCTTCCTATTACAAACTCTTACAAGGAATCAGGATGTTGACAAGCTTGTCACGGATACATTGGACAAACTTTTGGTTCTCCAATTTGGAAGGGCCACAGATGTTGTTTGCATGCAACTTGGTGAAATTGTACTCTTATTCTAATCCCCCTGACTCATTTTTGAGTTTTATCAAAGATGCTCCTTCCCTGCATGGAGTTTGCTATTGATCTTGGGTCTCGTGCCAACTACTGATTATAGCTTACAGGCAAATACTTTTGATGTAGTCTTTGGGCGGATGATTGTCACTATTGTAATGGTACTAGAAAGGCACCAGCAACATCATTCTTTGCTTAAACTGCAGGTGGGAGGGGCATGCTTATTCCATTTTTACCATCTGTTAAAGACAACTTCTCATTTTTTTTTAAAATGAAATCCTTGTCAATCACTTGAACATGTGGTTTCAATTAGGCACATACACAACACCTAGGTGCTAGTACTCTTGGAAACCGCCCTCTGGTTGATTAGTTTCAGCTAGGTCTACAAACTGCCTTTTTATGCCTATAGAAGACTACAAACCTTGATACAAGCTGGAACATATTCACGTTCCAACTTCCATGTTAATTGAGTAAACTTACTCCATTTTCTAACAAATTCTATTAGGTATAAACTCAACTTGTAGGTTACCAACTACAAGAATACATAATAGCTTGGACAAAATAATAATGAATGGAATTATTTCCAGTTGGTGCATTATTCGTATGTCCTGACAGTGATTCTCTGAGCATGTGAACATTTGTACTAGGATCCCTCTTAAGGAGTCAGAGAAATAATTCCTCTTTTACTGAATTAACAAGAGAGTAGTGCAACTATGAAACCCTTACATCTTCATGATAGGTGATGTGGTGTTTTGATAGCTGGGTTGGTAAAGGATGCTTGGTCACTTTGACGTAATTAGCTTCTACAGTTCAGAACCAGATCTCATCCCTTTTCCATTTCCGTTCCTTCAGTCAAGAGACCATACAAACAAATATGAGAATGCCTATCATAATCTTGGCATCTAATTGAAAAAGTGGTACAACCATACATGGCCTATTTGATCGGTAGTCCATCAAAAGGAGTCAACCGATGTTGTTACTCAACTGTATGTTAACTAGATTGCAATGAGTTTATGGATCATATCACAGACCAGAGGTTGTGTTATTTTAGATGGAGCAGGTGTAATGGCTTCCCACTACTGACATTTGCATTGGGTTTATCATCCCAACAAACAAACCCATCCTTGCAAGTATGCTGAGTAATAGTGAGCAGAGAAGCTCTTAGAAAATTTTGCACCCAGACTTGTAATCTAGATCAGAGTCCTCAAAATTGATTTTGAAGGAAGATAACTTAGTATCATACAAAGTTAGATCGTTGCCGTCGATTGATATTTTGAGAACTTTCCTCCGTGTTGTCGTTCAGTTTTTGGGTGTAGGTTACTCCAGAGGACAAAGCATCCCACCAATTTTAAACAGTGTTGAAGCATAATTTACACTAAGATATGCATTCTAGACATATGCCTTGTGGCCATTATTGAGAGACAAAGATCCTTGAATGAAACAGAGAACATAGCCTAGATATTCATTTCCACAAAATATCCGCGTTGGCGAATTAAGTAGGCTATAAGTACAAATTAATTCATGAATTTAAGCTTCCCAAGGTGACACAACATTCGACAATCTGATATTGAGGGCCTGATCTCTTAAATTCTGTCTATTTTTTTTTTTCATCCTTCTGTAAAACAACTTATATGAAGCAACTATACTACTGCAGGTCCAAATATGGGTATCCTCAACTGTATTGAATGTTGCTTTATTTTGCTGCCAAGTTTATCCACGGTGACTGTTTTTTATAGTAACAACACTGGAGCTGCTCGTAAGTATGCATAATATTTGGACTAGACTCATGGTCCGGCATTTGCAAAAAAATTTGCTTTCTCTTAATTTGTAAAACCATGGCTGAATCTCTGCTTCCACTTATTCTGTTATGTTGTTTCAATGTTATACAAATGAATTATTATATTTATGTCTTAAAATTTAATAGTTTCCCATTATCATTGTTAAATAATTTTTGTGAAATTCCATTTTGCTTCAAAATTCAATTTCTGATATATGTTCTTTCAATGTTGACTCAAGAATTCTTTTGCAAAGTACAATTTTATTTTCTATGAACAAGTGAATTTATATGAAGCATATCTCAACGCTTGAAAATTGTTGATGCAGGTTTGCAGATCGATTTGAAACTTTACTTGTAGAATATTTAGTAAGATGTCAAAAGATAATCATGGGAAGAAACCATTAAGGAAAACAGATGTATTATCATACTTTCAAAAGGCTCCATCCAAAAATACACATTCTCTTCATGATTCAAGCTCCTTTGAACAATATGCTACTGAGAGAGAGGTTAACTCTTGTGGAAATGCATTTGATATCCATACGATGGATGAAGAAATAGGTTCCTCAAGTGGTCAGGGTGAGATAAATGCAGTTTCAACAGAAATTGGTGATGAAAATGTTAAAGATTTTTCCTTGGAAAGTGACACAATCCATTCGCGGAAAAGAAAAAGAGGCCAGTGGGCCATAGGGAGACAATTCCAAGAAAATTGGGTCTCAAGTTTTCCATTTATTGAAGAAATACCTCCTACAAATGAGAACGAGGTTTTCCAACAAGTTAGATGTATTGCATGTAGTTGGAAACTCAAAAGGTAGTGAAATTTCAGATGAATCTAGATATGGTACAAAAGCATGCAGGAAAGGTGTATGAAAAGAAAATGTAAATGGTAAAGAGAAATCTATTGTTAGATGGAAATCTTCTGAGGAATGTCGACATGTTGAATATGCATAAGAATATAAAAAATATTTATTATGTATGAGGAAACTTGAGGCAGACAGAGGAACCATCATATCTCTATTTGAAAAGACGATGGAAAGAAATTTGTTATCCAAGACGATACAATTGAGCACTATATTTCACATCTTATCTAAAGGTCGTCCTATGACAGATTATCCAGATCACACGAAATTACTATCTTTTCTTCAAGTTCCAAACTTTCCATCTTCTCATTGGTCTATAACTAGTGGTTGGGGATGGGCAAGATATCTAGCTCAAGTAGAAAAGGATGATTTGAAAGAGAAGATTGCAAATGCTATGTTTTTGGCATTGTCTTTAGATGAGGTTACGGCTATAGATAATAATTCATGGATTTGCATGAGCATTTATATGGTTAATGACCATATTAGACATTCCTATCTACTTGGGATTAATAAGATGAGAGAGACTTCTACAGCTGAAAATATTTATGAACTTGTTCTTAATGGATTGAAGGAAAGTGGTATGGATGAATTAATGATTGCCAAAAAGTTGGTATGTGTTGGAGCAGATGGAGCAGCGGTAATGCAAGGACAAAGGAATGGCCTTTGTGTTAGGCTACAACTATCAGCTTCACCATATATTCTTAGTATTCATTGTATGGCTCATAGGATGAATCTTGCATTTAAAATAGTAAGTAAGTTTCCATCAGTTTCAAAAGTTGAAGATCTTGTACGTGAGACTCATGCATACTTTTCTCGTAGTCCCAAACGATATTTAGATTTTCAACAATTTGCAGATGGTATTACAGATGGAAAAAAACTACTGAAAGATGTTGATACAAGATGGATCTCATTAAATGGACCAGCTCAAAAGACTATTAGTGAGTCAAATCTTTGGTAGGGTTGAGTATGGAAAAATCGCTATAATGTAGACAAAGCCAGACTCTCTCAACTAAACTAATATAGAGACATTATTGACATTGTGCTGGAATTCTTCCTATTGCTTACATGAAATGGAATGTCCTCCATGAAAAGTCTCAGAATCGCACAATGTATATTGCGGAATACACAAATGCGAGGAAAGTCAACATGTCTTGCATTGGATAATTTGTATATGATGCCAGACTCTTTTACTGGTCCAGAGTTTAAAAGTTGGACTGATATCATCAATATAGAAAATACTGAAAAAATTTTGACCTTTGATGAGAAAGGGATGCTATGTATCGTAGTGCGTGGGTATATGGTTCCCTTTCATTATATTAGTAAGACAAGACGAATCACCAAATATTGCCCTGTGTCAAGAGACCAATTTGATAATATTGTGATTTCAGTAAGACAAAATTTGATAGAAATTGCAAGATCACTATCATTAGAGATAAGAGAACGATTTCCTCGAGATGAATTGTTGGAGGCCATGTGTGTGGTATACCCTCAATATTGGAACAATTGTCAATGTCCAAGAACTTTAAAAGTTGATTTTCAAAAAAGATTAAAATGTTTAGTAGACCATTTTTGCAAGAAAGTCTCAATACATGGAGAACAAATTGAAGGTATTTTAGATTCATCGAAATTGTATCAACAAGGTGGACGCTTTGCCGAAACAATGTGGAAGAAATATCCTTTTTTGGAGAATCCTAATGAAAATGGTGCTATAACAAGATTATGGACTACTTTAAGTGCTAGCCAATACCTGCAAGAAAACATATCAGAATATTTCAAATTAGCAGATTTGTGTCAAACCATGATTTTGGGATCAGTGGAGGATGAGAGAATGTTTAGTGCATTATCATTCTTGAAGTCAAAGTTGAGGAACAAGCTTGATAAACATGTGGATACATGTTTAAGATTATATGTAACAAAGTATGACATTGACAGTTTTCCATATGAAAGAGCACTAACTCTTTGGCGATCAGATTGTGATAGAAGGGGAGAAAACAATATAACAAATCTATCTAATGAACTTGATATAGAACATAATGTTTTGGAGGCTCATAATGGCAGTTCATTTAGAGAAGATCATGTTCACAATTTAGAAAATGAGGACCAAGATGAGAACTGGGAAATTTAAATACCCTAGGACTCTTATTTTGGTATACATGTTCCATT
>APFE031720646.1:95571-128698 GCA_000404065.3 Pinus taeda | reverse complement strand
CATCAGCACTCACTCCTACCTTGCCCCAAAGATCCCCCTGCAAAAACTGTGCTCAATCCCCGCACCCTGAATTGCACTCCCTCCAATTGCCACCAAAAAAACCAAAAATCTTTAAATCAATCCCCCTTAAATCAATTTACTAGCCTAAAATCTTTATTCCTAATTGGGTCAATTCCTCATACTAAAAGATCTATCGAATCTGACCCGAGAGAGCCTTCTCATACCTCGTAGGGCTAGCTACGAGGTGAAATGGTTTGATGTAGCCTTGAGAGTTTGTCTATCTCAGCCTAGGTGAATTCCAAGTGCTAACAGGTTGTACGGTAATGCCTTGACTGTGATTTTGCACGGAGGCAAGTAAGATGTCTCTATTGGTAGCAAGGGTGTGACAACTGTAGCAAACCAAGGAAAGTGCATGAGAGGTTCTAACACATGGGGGTTGAAATGAGTGTGCCCCTTAGAAACCTGTGATAACACTGAGTTAAGAAGGGAACATGCAAGCAAAGATGCATCACAACATGGAAGGCAAGTTACCTAGCAATCCAAAGTGATGGTTAAACCAAAAACATATTCAGAAAGATTCATACATGCATGTGTAAGCAAACAAATACATATATCATTTAGAGTAAACCAGATAACATATAATACAATACAACATATGCATGAAACATGTTGGCTCTGTTATATTAATAAGTGTAAGTTCCAGTCATACAATACATCCATGTCTAACCACCAGTTCTGATAGTGGAACGTTACAGCCACAACCACCTACTCCTCCAAAGAGATATACTAGCTCTATGCAGTGGAGAAGCCAAGGCTCATTACAATACTGTCCAAGCTCTCTCCAAGATTGTCTTATCGGAAGATTGGCTGACCAAAAGCCTTTACAATGACTTACGAGGTTCTATTTATAGCATAGGGTGGGGTGACCCTTGACATTCCCCTTTGTGACAGTTCATCTACCCTCATGAATCTTCATCTACTCTATGACTGTTACATCCAACTATCGACACTTGGACTTCCACTTGACAAGACGTTACATTACAATGCACATGTTCTCATGTGAGACAAAATGGCTTGAGCAAGCCAAGCAAGACATCAATGACACTCGGTCCATTGTGATGAGACCAACTCTTTGACATGCTTGTGATGGTGAAGGTAGTGAGATGATGCCAAGCTTGGTCGTCTGTGATGGTGTGCATGCGCTCCATGGTGACATCTTGCTGAAGTGAACTCTTGCCTCCGTTGCATCTCGGTGCATTTGTGTGGCTTCTCCATCCAACATGTCTACTAACATTTGCATGGTCTTCTTGGGTGTGACTAAACTGACAACACACTGATGCATAGTGTCCAGGTTTATCTTCTAGTGTGTGTTAGTGGTCATGCGCATCAACTGTCAACTACCTACTCAACTCTAGTCAGAATTGGTTCTTGTCTTTGCCTTGGTGAGTGTGCTAAATGGGTGCGCACAATGACATGCATGTTGCTGCATTCCTTTGCATGTGATCAACATCACTGCTCACCTTGTCTACTCTGTGCCAGCTGCTGGGATGGATCTATAACTTATACGGGTACAATTTCATCCGTGAGTGCATGTTACGCCCCTTGTTGTACCTATTCCTGCTGCAACCCATTCTCTCGTTTATGTAGCTCCTCTTCTTCCTTGAGTTGCTGCTTCCGCATATGCAACTCCTTCTCTATTCCATTCTCTGTCTTCGTGCGATCTTCATGTAGCATTGTCACCTCATAGCCTGAGTCTCCAAAGTTACTTTCATCACAAGTGGATCTGCATGAGCTTGCAACTTTGTTCCGCCTTTGTGTTGTCAACAACCTTCCTCTTGTGTTTGTTTCTTCTGGTATGTTGCCTTTAGCTGTTGTTGATGCTGCTGCTCATTGTGATGCTGCTACCATCTTATCTTTATTTCCTTGTCTACGAATAACTTGATGTCTTTATAGGTAGGCAAGCTCATAGACACTTTCTTAGCTGCAACCCACATTGTGCTCTCAACGGTGTCCTTTCACTCTGCTCTCCTGAAGGCCATTGTAATTGTGTTTTTGAGAGACAGAAGAACACTTGTGATGCCTATAGACATAGGAACACTTAGGGAAAGAAATATTTTAGTCAAAAACAAAAAACAAACTTGAGGATTGACTTGCAACATACCTGTGCGATTGATCCTGAAGGTTGTGCAATTTCCGCCAAGAGGTTGGGAGACTGACTGCCAAAACTGCGCAAGGCATAGTCCAGGCTGTTAGGAAGTTGACTGACTATTGGAACTGTGCAATGTACAGTGCAGCTTGGCCTGCTGAGAATTGAAACTGCGCAATGCACAATTTCAGTCAGCAGTGACATGCATCTAGCAAACTGCATTGCGCAGTTTCTGGGGCCAACGGGACACTACTTCTAAGAATCACGCAATTCAAACCTGGAGGTCAGTGCCTGGCTAGGATTGCGGAATTTTTGGAGGGAAGGAAGAGTTTTCACTTGTGGAAATGCACTGTGCTAGCCGGGCAAGGCATGGTCTGGGCCAAGGAAGCCCAGTCCGGCCGACGGGCGACTGGAAAATGAGAAGTCCGAATGCATGGTGAGATGAGTGCAAACAAGAGTGAATGATCATTCATGCAAATGGTAAGTGAAAGATTCAGAAAATGGGAAAGAATTCATGCGTGTGAATTGAGCGGCGACCGTCCATGCAAAACAATGTCACGCATGCGACAACAGTGAGTTGCAAACGAAAAATGAAACAATGCTAGTACAAGCTAGTATGCATGTAATGACAACAAGCACTCATTAAAATCAAGCAGACAACACTCAAAGCAAAACACAAAAAGTGACAGAAACGTGGCACAAGTCATGAGAAATGGGCTTACCCCAAGACAGTTGAGATGAATGTGCTAACGACTCCTGGACGAAATGTGGGATGCCAGAGCTGCAAGGTTGATGTGAGGAATGAGCTTTGCAGCATCCAGTTGATGAGTTTTGATAAGATTAAGGTTGTGACACGCATGCCACAAATATAGGAAAAGCGGCCCTTGGTGGGTGGTTTATGAGATGATCCTTGCATGTAACCTCCAGCTGCTAAAAATAGATCCCTGAATCAAGGGATGCCTTTGCATGCTGCCTTGGGAAGAGCAAACCCTGCATGCAAATCAATTTTGCTCAGTCCCAAAGGGAACCGGTTAACTCAACTCCACATGCAATAGTCTACTCAGATGGGAGGAAAAAATGCACATTTTTGGGAGGGAGTTGGGTTGGCTGCTCATAGGGATTGTGCAATTTCTGGGTAGAGCAACTGACTTCTGCCTAGAATTGGGCAATTTTTGGGCTGAGCATCCATGCTGGGAGGAATTGCGCAATTTTCTCAGTGAACAGTGACAGGTAGATTTGTGCAATTTCGGAGCCCAGCAGGCTGCCAGATAGATTTGCGCAATTTCTAGAGCGAAGGCTGGTTTCCCTCCAAAATTGTGCAATTTCTTGAGGGAGATGCTCAGCCTACAGCTGGACCAAGTTCGGTGAAACAACCTGTGAGGGGAATGCAACAAGATTTGATGGACAGGTTGTCAGTCTGCAAGAAAATCACTGAAGCTTATGTACTTGACAAGACAAGACATGTTGCCGTGAGAGGTTGGTAGGGAGGCTCCAAAACGAAGCTAAGGAAAAATTTTGGAGGGTGGTTGTAGTTGCTACAACAATATCCTATATGAGACTTGTTTTTTTTTTTACAATAACGGCTATATTTTATTTAATGTTTGGAAAAACAGCTGTCGAGGGCTTTAACAGGGCTACTCTGTGTTTCCTTGTTACAGATTTTGCTTTCGTTTTGATAGGAGGCGAGGAGAGCACATTTAGCTTCTGATAAGTACGCTAATGGGATTACACTGTGTTTGTAGATAATGGCTTGAATATGCGCTTGATCTGGTTTCAGAGTGGCATCTTGATTTTCTATTGCGTTTTCTTGCCGTGTCTTAGCTCTGCTTCCTAGCTTGCAGAGAGGAGATCCATCGTACCAGACTTTCATTGCTGAGTCTTCCAATAGCTTGTTGCTTGTTTTCTTTTGGTTTGTTTGGTGAATTCTTACTTTGTGCTCAAGTTTGCCAAGTGAGGTGTCAACATTACCGACATTGCTTGCCGTTTCATCATAAATTGCAGCAGAGGCCTTTTTGCTATCTAGACTAGCCTTGATGTAGCCCTCGTGAACCCCCCAACACCTACCCAACTGATTGCAGAATGACGCAAAAATGAATTCCAACAGAGAGCAGAGAGCGAAAATGACGGGATTGCATTCTGATTTTTTCCTTCTAGATGAGTCTGAGTCTCCTAACAACTGCCAGCTCATTTTTGTCTGGTCCCAAAGCTCTAGGTATTGGAGAGTAATCTGAAATAGAGGATTTCTCAGAGGAACAAAGGCCCAGTCTTCTCCAGAATTATGGAATGTTGTAGTTCGATTCAATATCATTTACTAATAGTGATCTCCTTCTCCGGAGAGAGCCTAGATTGGCTTCCAAGTCCGCCTGTGAGTTGAGCTTCCTCAGAATATGAAAGAAGGAGATTTTGTGAAACTTGGGCAAAACTAGCCTGATTTTTTTGAGTGTGGAGGCTAATTGTACCTGAGAAGGTTTCTTTTGAGAGTTCATAGCCTGGATAATTAGTCTAGAGTCTCCAAAGGCTGAGATGGATAGGAAATTCCTCTTGATATCCAGATTTAGACCCTGCCACAGAGCAAGAGCCTTCACTCTGTTGTTTGGTTCATGGCCTAGACCCCATGCAAAATGTAGCTCAGTTGAGCCTCCAAGACTCAAGATAACTCCACCTCCACCTGCCACTCCTGGGTTACCTTTAGAGGCCCCATCAAAGAAAAGGCAGTGATCATCCAGAGCTGATCTCCATTTAATGAATTCCTTTTCTTCCAGACTAATTTCCAAATGAGAAAAGGCTTTTACAGGAGGAATGGATCTATCCTGATGGTTTGGAACTAGCTCTTTTAGCCATTGATCTTCCTCGCTATCCAGAATCATACCATTTATTATGGCAGGTTTGGCTTCTAAGGCCTCACCCAACGAAGATTTGATTTTAGTGATAATTTTGACAGGATTACAACTCTCCTCCTTGAAAATTCTGTTGTTCCTCTCCAGCCACAGTTTTGAGCATGTGAATTTGGGAATCCACATCCAGCCAATCATGAGAAGGCTTTTTTTGGAGAGATAACGGGGATAACTTGGCCCAGTTTCTTAGTAGGTCTGGAATATTTCTGGGAAGCTCTATTTATCAGGTCCTAACATCAAGACATCCCTCCAAAATTCTTGAGAAAATGGGCACATTAACAACAGATGATTAGTCGTTTCTTCATCTGAAACACAGAGAGGGCACCTGGAGGGTCCTTCCATTCCACACCTTCTCAGGTTATCTCTAGTGAGGATACTTTTATGCGCCAATGTCCAACAAAAGAAGTCAATTTTGGGAAGAGAAGGAAAAGACCAAATAAATTTCCATTGAGTTGGCTCCGAGGGAATGTTTGGGACATCCATCATACTTTTGTAACCTTCTACTGCTGAGTATGAGCCTAAAAATGAGCTCCACCCTCTTTTGTCCTTAGAAGAGGCCTTTAAAGGAGATTTTCCATGGAGCAAATCCAACAATAAAGTGGCTTCACCATCCAGCCATTGAGGGACCTCCCCCAGATTCCAACCATCCCAAAGACTTCTTGCATCATCAGTCTAATTGGAGATGTCCCAAAGGGTTTTCAGATTGCTGGCTTGAAGCCAAACTCTGATATGTACAAGTTCTTCCATATGATTCAAGGGTTGATCTCCAAGGATCAAATATTCCCAAATTCTTATTTTTTTTCCCATTAACTGGGATCCAGTATAGCTTGTGACTGAAATGCTCCATAGCTGTGAGACAAAGTTTGAATACCAGTGAACCTTTGGTTATTCTTGGAGGTTTGTCCAAACACCTCAAGCACTGCCCATGAAAATATTTTTTCCACAGATCTCTCTTTCTCCAACTAGGATTCCCAGAAACAATGTTCCAAAGGATCTTGGAGCCCAGAGCAAGATTTTGGGTTGCCAGATCACGCATTTGGAGACCTTCCAAGAATGGCTTCTTAAGAGTGTCCCATTTTACTAAATGGAGCCTTCTTTCATTATTCCCCCCCCGCCTCCCACAAAAATCTTCTTAGAAGACCATCCACTTTAATAATAAAGGTTTTAGGGGCAAGTAGAATGGAATTCATATATAAAGGTAGACTTATGAGAACAGATTTCATTAGGATTACCTTCCCAGCATTATTCAACCATGAGGCTCCCCAAACTTGTATTCTAAGTTTTAGCTTGTCTAGTAGGGGCATCCAGTGAGCTACTTTAGGATTTGATTTGAAGATTGGGATCCCAAGATACTTAAATGACTCCCAGTTTAGGATTCCTTCCATTTCTAACAGCCTTGCTATGTCTGTCAATTCCTTGATCGAGCAATTCCAGCCATAGATCATGCTTTTTAGATAGTTGATCTTCCTGCCCGAAACCTCCCTATAAATGTCTAGCTCCTTCTTGAAGGACCTAGCAGAATTTATGCTAGCTCCTCCAAGCAATAATGTATCATCAACAAACTGGGCATGATTTATGTCTTTAACATTATGAGCCATCTGAAGGCCTGGTAGTGTTTGGATCTGTTGATAGTAGTCTAGTTGGAAGCTAAGCACCAAAGCTTGAAAGGTGTAAAGAAGCGAGGACAATGGGCAACCTTATCTTAGCCCCCTCGAGGCTTGGAAGAATTTCATTGATCAACCATTAACCAATGGCGCTATCCAAGGGGAGGCTATGTAGGCTTTCACCCAATTTATGAGAGCTTTTGAGAAGCCAAATTTCTCCATCACAGAAAACAGGAATTCATGTCTCACCCTATCAATGGAATTTCCCAAATCTAGCTTAATCACCATACCTTTCTCTTTTCGATGATAGCTTGAGCGAATCTCTTCTTGCACCAGCATAATATTGTCAAGAATCTTTCTCCCTTTGATGAATCCTCCTTGGTTTTCAGGGATGATGACCGGAAGAATTTTCTTAAGACGGTTGGCTATTATTTTGGTAACCAGCTTATAACTTGTATTACACAGAGATATGGGCTGGAATCTACTGAAGTTGGTGGTACCTTTATCTTTCGGAATCAAGGCAAGGAAGGCCGAGTTGGTACTACCTCCTATCTTGGTACATGTCTGAGATTTCCTGACCATTCTCAGAAGATATTTTGTAATTGTAGGCCAGCAAGTCAGGTAGAACCTTGCTGTGAACCCATCAGGGCCAGGAGCTTTATCCGGTACCATGCAATCCAAAGATTTTTTAAGCTCATTCATAATGATCAAAGCAGTCAACATAGTATTATCAGAATCTTGAACACAATGAGGAATTAGATCAATAGGGTAGGCTTGAGAAACGATAAGAGGGTCTTCCGGGGCCGAGTAAATATCTTTGAAGAAGGAGTGGGCTGCTCTCTTTATGCCATCAAAATCTTTAACCACAGTGTTTTGATAGTGAATTTCATTTACTGTTTTGGAGTGCTTGCGTGCTTCAGCTTGCTTATGGAAGTAGCTTGTATTTTTGTCTCCAGCATGTAACCAAAGATTTCTGGACTTCTGTCTCCAGAACTCTTCTTCATCCCTACTTTCTCTATGGAAATCTTTTTTCAGCTCTACTTCTTTTTGAAGAAGGATTTGAGTTACATCGGATTTCTCCATTGTTAATTGATGGACTGCTAAGCTATCATGCATCTCCTTTCTTTTGGTGGTGGACATTCTCAACCTTTTAGCCCACTCCCTGAGCTCTTTTTTAAGTCCCCTCAATTTTTCTTCCCACAAAAAGAAGGGGGATCCTTAAACTTGTCGGTTCCAGGCCTCGGAGACCACCTCTTGGAAACCTTCTTGATGCATGCACAAAGGACTGAATCTAAAGGGAATGGGGCCAAGATTTCCATCCAAGGAGAGCTCAAGTAGAATGGGTTTATGATCAGAGGTGTAGTTCGGTAATATTTTAGAGGTGGCTATCAGATCGCATGTCAAGAAGGAGGTTTGGACAAGAAATCTGTCCAAACGAGCAGCAACGTGGTCGGGGCCTATCCTTTTGTTGGACCAGGTGAATTTCCTAGATGTGGGCTTGATATCCTCCAGATCCCAACCTAATATGAGGTCTTCAACCCATTCTCTTGCTGGGTCCCTGACCGGAGAGCCCCCCTTTTTCTCTTCTGCAGCTAGCATAACATTCAGATCACCTGCAATAATAATATTTTCTGGATTATGCAAGAAAAGATAGGACTGGAGTGAGTCAGAACAAATTTTTTTCTCAGCTGGTAAGACTAGAGCATATAGATTGAACATACTTACTTGATGGTCAAATTCTTTGTGGAGGAGCTTAGTGAATAGCCAGTGGGGGCAACATTCTTCCTAAATTAGATCATATTTGGAGCTATCCCAGAAGGAGGAAAACCCTCCAGAGGCGCCTCTAGCATTGACATCTCTCCCTTGGCCTTTGTGCCAGAATGCTTTGCTTGCTTGGAGGAGTAGAAAGTCCTCTAGATTTTTCTCCTGGATGAGAAGGATTTCAGGCGAGTACATCCTCACAATATCTTTCAGAGCTTCTTCTTTCAACCTGTTGCCTAACCCTTTGCAATTCCAGGAGACGTATTTCATTATTTACTGGCTTGGGAGGTTGTGGTTCCTTTTGGAGCCTGACCATGCTTGCGCCTGGATTTGGTATTCATCATTCCTTTGAGATTTTTCTGAGAGCCTTGGAGTACATCCAGATAAGTTTTTTCCTCTCTATGTTTCTTCTTGGACTTTCGACCCCTGACCAACTTGATAGGAGTGACTTGCGAGCTGTTTGATTTAGAGTCTCCATCTTCTGATTCTCCCCCAGAATCGGAGCCAAGACTGATGTGCTCCTCATTTTCTTCTTTTTCCCCTTGATCATCCTCCGATGGAGAAAGATTTGTTTTTGCCTCGGTTTCTTTCACTTTCTTCGATGGGTCTTCTAGTTCCTCTTGGATCTCATTGGCATCCGCCTTTTCCCCAGAGGAAGAACCTTCCTTTGGAACTTATTTGGCCTTTGGATTAGGCTGGGGCTTCACCAATGGCCCTGAATTTTTCTTCTCAGTTGGTTTTGGGATTGCCTTGCCCTTTTTTATCTCTTTCCATCCTTCTTCATCCACTTTGTCCCCTGTTGGAGCTTTTGAGAAATTTCATTGGAAGTGTCCATGTTCATGACAGGTTCTACATTTGAAAGGCAATTGCTCATAATCCAATTTTTGATAGTGATGCCATTCTCCAACTGTAAGTTTTACCACTTTGGGCAGTCCAGCTTCCAGATCGACTTCCACACAGATTCTTGCATAGGTATATTGGCCCTTGTTATCTGCTTTGTCAATGAAAAGGCCTAGACCATTTCCAATCTTCTGCAAGGTGTGATAGCTCTAGCAATGGATAGGAAGATTGGGGAGACAGACCCAGATTAGGACCTCTTTAGGGACATTGAATGAAGGATCGAAGTTGGGGGTCCATTTATTAAGATGCAAACCCCGATTTCCCATGAAATATGGACCGTTTTTGAAAACCAGATCTCGATCTTCTTTAGAGGTGAACTCGAAAATGAAATACCCTCTTCCGCCAACATAGCAGATCACATTGTTTTTCAGTTGAGGTCTCCAGTTGCGTTGGATCCAGTCATCTATTGTTTTTTTAGAGGGCCAACATCCCATAAATTGTCCTACCAACCCTCTGTCAGCCAGGGCTAGGGCGATTTTTATCGGTTGATCTTCTGGCAGGGCAATCTCAGGAATTTCCTCCAGTTTTTTGATAAATTTCGGGACTTCTGGGTTCAAATGTTTCTTCCCTTTCTGTGTTAGCAACCTTCGAAATTCTTCCTCTGATGAGATCGGTGGGGTGGGAGAAGGCTCCCCACCCCTAGGCACACTCATGGTGGCGGCTGTGGCTCCTCTGTGACCGTAATATTTAGCTCAGAGACGCGATCGCTGTGTGTGGTGGATTCAAATGCGGAGATGTTACTACGAAGACAAGAATGAAATTCTCCTTCTATCCTATATGAGACTTGTTACCCACCACCTATGGGTAGTATATATGGGAGAAAAAATTTCTCCAAGATGGTCCTCAATTGGTAGCCAGTAGCCCTAGATAGCTTGATGTGCCATTTGTTAGGATATTCTGACACATAGGAAATAGTTAAGTATAACTTGGTCTAGTGTAGAGTTAGGTAAAGTGTGTTTCTTTACGATTTACTTTTGTAACTTACAATTCGACGGTCACGTTATGTAGCGATCTCACGGTTCATTCTATCCTCAGTATTACCGACACTTGATTCGTGGCTTAACACTCGATTGGTCCATGATCTCTATTTAAAGAGGATGGAGGGTCATTTGTAGAGTAACCATTCATGAGAGAAGCTTATGTAAATTTTCATTCTTTTATTAATAAATTGCCTGAAGTGGCCGCATTGGCTCGGGGCGTGGATTGTTTCCCTCTTTGAGGGTTTTAACCACGTCAACAATACTGGTGTATTAATCTATGATCTGTTTGTGAGCGGTGTCCTTTGGTGTTCTATCTGAGGAACTTACCTTGTAGATTCCTACATGGTATCAAACCTATTTGAGGGCCGCATTCATTGTTGATCCAAATCTGAAGCCGGTAGAACTGCATCCGACTATCGTTTCGTAGATCTACTATTACTGACTGCTTTCGGGCCAATATGACTTCTCTATTGTGTTAGGAGCATCTGTTCCAGTGAGGAACCCCTTTGTTTGACACGAAAAGGTTTCCAGTAGCCCTAGCTCTGTCATTTTTAATATCTGGAGGTATACAATGTTTATTTGCAGTTTTCAATTATTTTCTCTTTGTTTATTTCGGTTTATTTAGCTCTTTGTTTTTTTTAATACCGGATCTATACCTTTCATTTCTGCATATGCTCTTTTCCTCGTGACTCTATGCGATCTGGGCAAATCAAAAACAGAAGGGAAGGATTTTTCTCATGCATATGCTCTTTTCCGCCGTGCCTTAGTGTGATCTCGGAAAATCATAAACATTCGAGGAAAATATTTAGTTTCTGGCTAAAACTAACTTCAAGCCATAAGGTTTGTTTTTTTTTGTATGTAAGTGTTGGGTTTTGTGTTTTTTGTTTTTTAGGCAAAAAAGAGCTTTCTCAAGTAAGCACGCACCCCAAAGCTTGAGTGACTAAAAAAAAAACCCCCTCTTTCTCTTTTCCAAAAATTACTAACCTTTTAATCGAGCTCACTTGGTCCAAAGCTACTTTATGAGAATAGAGGTCTTGAGTTCAAGTCTTCATTTTTGTTGAGCTAATTAGATTAAGTTTGGAAAGGGAGAGGATTTTTTTTTAAATATAACATTATCATTTATTTCCGCACATTCCCGCACTTTGTCAGCATCTTCAACAACTTTTCTTCAAAAATCCATAACTTCTTCATCCGGAAGTCGTTTTTAGAGCCATTTTTTTTAATCAGCCTAATTTTTCGAGATCTTTCTATTGGAACACTTAGTTTCAACATATATAGCTTCAGTTTATGTTAAAATGGAAATTCCATGCCAAGTTATTCTTGACAGCACCAACTACTTCCAATGGTGGTCCTACATTGTGGATTTACTTAGAATTAAAGGTCTTTACAGAATAGCCTTAGGCCAAGAAACCAAACCGAAAGATGAAGATAAGGCAGGCAAATGGGAAAATAGGCAAGATCAAGCACGTGGGTTGATAGGGATGTCCATTTCTCCAGACCTTAGATTCCATATCGCAGAACTTGATACTCCTAATGAAGCAATGAAACAGATCACTAAAGTTTTTGGAATTAAAAATGAACTTAGAGCCCATCAACTCGAAAATGAGTTGCTCACATTGGACCCCAATAATTTTTCTTCCATTGAAGATTTTTTGTCCAAGTTCAAGACCCTTAGACTTCTCTTGGAAGGTGTTAAGGTTAAGAAGGAAGATGGTAACCTTATCTATTCCATTCTTACTAAGTTGGGACCGGCCTACTCTATGTTTGTTTCCACCTTCCATTCTACAAGAGAAGCTTCCATTTCTCAAGGACAAGACTACAAGTCCCGTTCCTTTGATGCCTTTTGTGATTCTTTAATAAGAGAACAATAAAAACACTTACATCTTGGTCTTCTTAATCTTGGAAACTCTTCTAAGAAAGCCTTAGCTGCCCAGCAGCAACCAAATTCAAAGAATCCTAAGAAGCCATATCCTAAAAGGAATGGTCCTAAACCAAACAAGGGTCCTAAGCCATTTCAGTCTCAAAATGAAAAATTATTTCAACAAAATGATAAGGCTAATAAAAACAAAGGGAAGAAGACTAATAGACATTGCCACTTTTGTAATCGAGATGGCCACTTAGAATCCAAATGCTTTAAGAAGATGGAAGCCTTGGAAACAACAATGAAGAAGCATAACATCCATTTGGAGCACTCAACAACTTCAAGTTCATCTTCAGGAATAGCACTTTCTGCATGTGGTTGTTAAGAATCTCAATTTGGATATGCACTAAATGTATCTTGTTCTTCTCATTCTCATGAGTGGCTCATTGATTCTGGAGCTTCTTATCACATGGCCAAAAACAAAGTCATGTTTTCTTCTTTAAATGATTGTAACACCAAAAATATATATGTTGGTGATGATAGATCTCTTAGTGTTGTAGGGACTGGAACTGTTCATATAGACAATGGTTAATTCAATGATGTATTATGTGTTCCAACCTTATCCTGCAACCTTCTATTTGTATATCAGATAACTCATTCAGGTGAAGGTAAAATCATTGAATTTTCACCTCACGGTGTTGTAATTAAGGACCTAAGAGATCCTAGACAAATTTTATCTACTAGCATTGCTGATGATTCTATAAGGTTGTATAAGTTTAACAATTTTGGGTCATCAAATCTTCCCTCCGTATTTGTTGCTCATAATGATGAAGTGAGCAAACTTTGGCATGAATGATTTGGTCACTTAGATTATCACTCCCTTTAGAATATATGTAAAGAAAATATGGTGACAGGTCTTCCAATGGTATCTTGTAGAGATGGTGTTTGTTCCATATGTGTACTCGAAAAACATCATCGAGATAGTTTTGAAAAACATGCCTCTTGGCATGCCTCATCCCCTTTACAGCTTGTGCATAGTGATTTATGTGGTCCACTTCCAGTTGTTTCATTCTCTGGCTACAAGTATTTCTTAACTTTCATTGATGATTTCTCCAGACGCACTTGGGTATACTTCTTAAAACTCAAGAGTGAAGTATTTAACATGTTCTTGGCCTTTAAGGCCTTTGTTGAAAAAAAATCTGAACATCAAATTCTTAAGCTAAGATCTGGTGATGGCGGAGAATATGTTAACAACAAATTCATCAACTTTTGCACTAAGAATGGAATTCAAATGCAGCATACTGTTCCATATACTCCACAACAAGATGGTGTAGCTGAAAGGAAGAATCACACCTTAAAGGAAATGGCTAATTGTATGCTTCAATCTAAAGGACTTAGTCATAATTTTTGGGCCGAAGAAATTAACTATGCAAATTACATAATAAATCGCACTCCTACTAAGGTTTTAAAGAATATCACTCTAGAAGAAGCATGGAGGTTAATTAAACTGGATGTAAGTCACTTTTGTGTTTTTGGAAGTGAAGCATGGGCCCATATTCCAGATGAGAAACATAAATCTTTAGAACCTAAGAGTGAAAAATGTATTTTTTTTGGATATTTTGAAGATGTCAAAGGATACAGACGTATTCCACTTAAGTCCAAAAATGTTATCATTAGAAGAAATGTAAATTTTGCTGAAACTATACCGGCCTACGAGCCTAGTTCGGTGGATGTGCCACCTCTCTCCATTCCTTCTACTTCTAAAAATACTTCTTCTTCAGATGATGACAACGAGGATGACTATCCTCCCCCACCTTCTCAGGATCCTCCTTCAGCTCCTCAGCTTCCAAAATGGGTCTGTGCTACTTGGGATGCAGCGAGTGCTCTTGCTAGTGATCCTACAGATCAACGACGTACATGTTCTCAATTCGATAGAGCCTCTTCTTTACTAGCTCAAGCTTCAGCGAATTATGAGCCTGACACCTTTGCATAAGCTTCAGGCCATCTAGATTGGGATGCAACTATGAATGAAGAATATCATTCATTATTGGAAAATGATACATGGGATCTTGTTCCCCTTCCAAAGGGATGAAAAATTGTTAGATGAAAATGGGTTTACAGAACCAAGTATGGACCAGATGGAAAAGTTGATAAACATAAATATGGTATTGTTGCTAAGGGTTTTTGACAGGTTGAAGGCATTAACTATATTGAAACCTTCTCCCTTGTTGCCAAAATGAACTCTATACGCCTTGTTCTTTCCCTTGTTGCCTCTTTCAAATGGGAAGTCCATCAGATGGATGTTAAATCTGCCTTCTTGCATGCGGACTTGCATGAAGAAAATCTATATGGAACAACCTACTGGCTTTATACAAATAGACTCCAGCCTTGTATGTCGGCTTAAGAAATCCCTTTATGGTCTCAAGCAAGCCCCTTAGGATTGGTATGCCAAAATGGATAGATTTCTTTTAGAAACTGGATTTTCTAGGTGTCATTTTGACAATACTGTATACACCAAGAAAGTGGGAAAGTCTCTTATCATTCTTGTTCTTTATGTTCATGATCTTATCCTTACTGGTAGTGATCCCAACCTTATAAACCATTTGAAGTCCAGCCTTAAAAAGAAGTTTGAAATGACAGATTTAGGACACTTGCATTATTTTCTTGGTCTTCAAGTCTTGCAATCCTAGGAAGGTATTTCCCTTTCCCAGTCCAAGTATGCATGTGATCTTCTATGCCATTTTCACATGGAAGACTATAAGCCAACCCCTTCTCCCTTTCAGTATGGAGCCAAACTTTCAGTCATGTGTAGTTCCCTTGAAGTTGATGCTACCTTATACCATTAACTTGTAGGAAAAATTTTGTATCTGACCCATACTCGTCCTGACCTTTCCTTTGTTGTTGGCCTTATTTCTTGGTTTATGCAAAACCCACATGAAAGTCATTGGAAAGCAGCTAAAAGAATAATTCGTTATGTTCGAGGTACACTTCAGTTTGGGATTCATTACATTGCAGAAGCATCTCCTCTATTGGTTGGTTTCACTGATTCTGATTGTGCTAGTGACCCTAATGATCAGAAGTCTATTGCAGGTTATGTGTTCACTCTTGGTTTAGGACCTATTACAAGGGCTTGCAAGAAACAAAGTGCCATTTCTCTTTCTTCAGCAGAAGCAGAGTATCGTGGTGTCATAGAAGCTAGTAAGGAATCCCTATGGCTTTGTCAGATCCTGTCAGAGTTTGTCTTTCAGCAACAACATCCGACTAGACTTTGGTGTGATAATCAAAGTGCCATTCAACTATGTGTTGGAAATAATACTGAGAGGGGGGGGGGGGTGAATCAGTGTTAGCAAATCAGATACTTTTTCATTTTCATACTCAGATTCATATACGCAACTGTGTTAAAAGCAACTAGCGTACATCCAGTAACCTTTATGATTTAGTTAGTTTATCTTTAGTGAATGCATCATAACATTATTAACCATATTAACTGTAAACAGGAGCAGTATAACAAAACAGATCATAATCCACACACATGAACACCATGATATAAGGTGGAAACCCAATGTGGATGAAAACCACCTGCTGCAATTTGTTTCTGTCTTCTTTTAATAAGAAACTTCTTTTACAATGTACTGGTGCAATCATTTACCAGTACGCAGGCTGCAACCTGCAGAGGGCTACAACCCTCTCTCGTTCTCCAGCTTCTCCTGGAAGGGAGCTACAACCCCCTTAGTTCTTGTACTGGCCAATATGTTTACCAGTACGTAGGTGCCGGCCTACGATCATCCAGGGACCACGTTTCATACATTTTCAGACTGTATCCATAAATACACAACATTCATCACTGCAATACTATCATCAATTATACCTGCATCATCAATCTCTGAATCACCCAACTTAATCACTGAAACCCTGTCAACAACCACAGTTACCAGAACACATACCAGAGCCCAGAACTCTGCCACAACCACAAGAATAAATAACAACCAGAAACATCAAATCTCATAATGCATATGCTACTTGACTGTGTTAAACATGCGTGCATTCGCATCTTTACCAAAGAGAACCCGCATACAGATATACGCTACTTGACTGTGTCAAACACGCGTGTATATGCACCTTTACCAGAGAGAACCCGCGTACATATCTATAGATAATTGCTTAAACCTTCGATGTCATCAACTTGATTTAGATCAAGCCAAGCATCACAAACCCATAACAATCATGCTTGAACTTCACCCTTCAACAGACATTCATTTCACACCCTACCTTTGGCCTAATGATCTTCTCCTTATATAGGTTTAGGCTTTTCTCAACATGGTCCAAAACCATGTCGAACCAATACCTTGGACCCAATACCTGGGGTCGTCACTTCAGACCAAATAACATGGACCAAATACCACGGACAAAAACCATGGTTTCCAACATGTACGCCCCTTTACTTCTATGAACCCGCGTGTATGCGCCTACTGTTCCACTAACCTACATGTATACGTGCTTCCATCAAGGTTAACATGTGTATATCTCGTACGTGCCTTTTTCTCAGATAACCCGCGTATATACGCGCTTTCATCATGGTCAACCTGCGTATATCTCTCTTTTACCTGATGCACTATGATCTGTCCTCTGAGTGAGTTGCCATCACCTGTATCATACCTCTGAGTGAGTTGCCATTAAGGACAACACCTGTACCATAATACCAACAATCTCCCCCTTTGGACTTGATGGCAACAACCACACCAATTCACTCTCCCCCTTTGACATCAAGGGCAAAGGGTGAACCAAGATGTTCTCTTCTTCGGTATACCCTCTTCAGTCCATACTCCCCCTGAGTACCTGCTGAAATCTCTGATTGAGCTCCCCCTTTGTACATGCCATGATGTACCATTCTTTCCATGCTCCCCTTAAGCACATGCAAGGTCTTTATAACAAAGACCAGCAATCTATTCAAGACCATGATAGCCATCAACAACTATCATACACTATATATGGTATGTACCAAAAGCATCAGCATCCTGCAACCGCAACACCATTCTTTTGACCAACCAGCAAAAATATTATTTAACCATATAAGCATCATTAACAAAGACTTCTCATCAAAATGCCAACAATGTATTATTTAAGTATAGCTCCCCCTGAGTCTGTGCCAACCATCAAGTACCTTGACCGAACCATTTCCTGAGATTGATCTGCTACTCTTTTCTTCCATATACACGACTTGGCAGCCTCTATCTCGCGTATATACGCTACTTGTCTTTATTATATCAACGTATGCAAGATGGAATACTGAAGGTCTTCATTTTCAGTTTCCTCTATGTCTGTTATGTCAACTAACCGAGTTATGTCACACCTTTCAGTCTCTAATTCTGTCTTCTTCAATTCTTGGAGATGTGATGATGTATAGTCTTCTTGCTTTGGATTTTGAATTTTGTTCCTGCATTCCCTTGCTTTATGTCCAAACTTGTTACATGCATAACATCTTACATGTTTCATATTCCTTCTGTAGCAATCAATTGCTTTGTGACCATACATATTGCAAGCAAAACAATATCCTCTGAAATATCTGGAATGTGATGATCTTGTGTGATGGTCTTGAACAATTCTACTTCTGCATCTGGCTGCAACATGTCCAAGATTATGACATACATAACATTCAACATTATTCAATGGAGGAAGTAATCATCTATCACTTTCATAGTTTGGACTAAAGGATTTTCTTTAAGGAATTTCTTTCCTTGGTTGTTCCTTGTTGGACATTTCAGATTTCTTATTAGAGTTCCTTGCCTCACCTTGGGAACTAGATTCACCTTCAACAGATTCATAAAAGCCAAGACCATTTTTGATAGTAGGGGATCTTTGACTACCAAGAATGTCATCCAAAATCTTAGTACTATCATGAAATCGTAACAATTTATCCTTTTCTTCTAATTTACCTTTTAAGATTTTTACCTCAACCTGATGTTGTTCTTCCTTTTCCAGATACTGCTTCCTTATGTTTTCTCCAACTTTTCTTCCTTCTTCCACTTGTTGCCTTAATTCGATCACTTCATTATCAAGAGCCTCTTTATTCTACTTCTTTGATTTTTCAAGATCTTCTTTTAGAGAGAGGATCTTCGATTCAAGTCTCTGAATTGTTATGCTCTGATCTTTTACTACATCCTGCAATTTCTCCCTTACTCTGGTTACTATCTCCAATTGTTCATTTAATCTGGTAACTTCTTCTGATTCTACACCCTTCTTTTCATATGCCATGAGACTTTTAATGTATTCACTACTATTGAATGAGGCATTACTTTTAACATGGGTATAATAGCTTCTATTACCTTTTTCAGGCATCATTCCTTTGTTATGAGGGCATCTAGTAGCGTAGTGACCAACTTTACCACATAAAAAGCATTTGAAAGGTAGCTTACCTTCGAACCTTCCAGATCCTCATTCAAGATTCTTGACAAAATTTACTTCTTCCTCCCCTTCTGAAATGTATCCTGATCCATTCGTTGATACTTCGAAAGCAACTTCTCTCATATCTGATGGTCCTCCTATTCTCATCTCAAAAGCAGTTAAGATTCCGTGAAGCTGTGACATAGTGATTTTCTGCAGATTCTCCTTTTTTTCTATGGCAGACACTTTGGAATCAAATTTAGCAGACAGAGATCTTAAAACTTTTTCAACTAGGACAACTTAAATTCTTCACCCAGATTCCTCATACAATTGACAATCTCATCTATATGCAGAAAATAATTAGCTATGCTTTCATTGCTATGAATCTTAAGATTTTCATACCGTATTCTGAGAGTTTGAAGTTTTGCTCATTTTACCTATTCATCTCCTTCGTAGCATAGAATGATTCTATCCCATATTTCCTTGGCTGATTTGAAATGCATGACCTTCATGAATTCGGATTGTGAGAAACTTCCCAATAAGATAGTAACAACTTTGGCATTGAGTTCATATTTATTTCTCTCTGCTGTATCTGTAGGAATTGCTGATGGATATGTTTATCCTCCTTCCATGATTCCCCAGACATCCGTTCCAAGCGGTTGTAGATATGTTGTGGTTCTTATCTTCCAGTGGGTAAAGTTGCTCCCGTCAAAGATTGGTGGTCTGATGGATGCCTCTCTTTCTTTATTAGTCATTATGATGGATCTTTCCTTCAAGCGATAAAGCTTCTTCTAAAGAACCGGCTCTGATACCAATTGTTGGGAATAATACTGAGAGGGGGGGGGGGTGAATCAGTGTTAGCAAATCAAATACTTTTTCATTTTCATACTCAGATTCATATACACTACTTCAGTTAAGGATATACGCATATATACGCGACTGTGTTAAAAGCAACTAGCGTACATCTAGTAACCTTTATGATTTAGTTAGTTTAACTTCAGTGAATGCATCAAAACATTATTAACCATATTAATAGTAAATAGGAGAAGTATAAAAAAACAGATCATAAGCCACACACATGAACACCATGATATAAGGTGGAAAGCCAATGTGGGTGAAAACCACCTGCTGCAATTTGTTTCTATCTTCTTTTACTAAGAAACTTCTTTTAATAAGAAACTTCTTTTACAATGTACTGGTGCAGTCATTTACCAGTATGCAGGCTGCAACCTGCAGAGGGCTACAACCCTTTCTCGTTCTCCAGCTTCTCCTGGAAGGGAGCTACAACCCCCTTAGCTCTTGTATTGGCCAATATGTTTACAAGTACATAGGTGCCGACCTACGATCATGCAGGGACCACGTTTCATACATTTTCAAACTGGATCCATAAGTACACAACAATCATCACTGCAATACTATCATCAATTATACCTGAATCATCAATCTCTGAATCACCCAATACTTAATCACTTAAACCCTGTCAATAACCATAGTTACCAGAACACATACCAGAGCCCAGAACTCTGCCACAACCACAAGAATCAATAACAACCAGAAACATCAAATCTCATAATGCATACGCTACTTCACTGTGTCAAACACGCGTGCATACATGTCTTTACCAAAGAGAACCCGCATACAGATATATGCTACTTGACTGTGTCAAACACGCGTGTATACACAACTTTACCAGAGAGAACCCACGTACATATCTATAGATAATTGCTTAAACCTTCGCTGTCATCAACTTGATTCAGATCAAGCCAAGCATCACAAACCCATAACAATCATGCTCGAACTTCACCCTTCAACAGACATTCATTTCACACCCCATCTTTGGCCTAATGATCTTCTCCTTATATAGGTTTAGGCTTTTCTCAATACCATGGTCCAAAACCATGTCGAACCAATACCTTGGACCCAATACCTGGGGTCGTCACTTCGGACCAAATATAATGGACCAAATACCACGGACAAAAACCATGGTTTCCAACATGTACGCGCCTTTACTTCTATGTACCCGCGTGTACGCGCCTACTGTTCTGCTAACCTGCATGTATACGCGCTTCCATCAAGGTTAACATGTGTATATATCGTACGCGCCTTTTGCTCAGATAACTCGCATATATACGCGCTTTCATCACGGTCAACTTGCGTATATCTCTCTTTTACCTGCTGCACTATGATCTGTTCTCTGAGTGAGTTGCCATCACCTGTATCATACCTCTGAGTGAGTTGCCATCAAGGAAAACACTTGTACCATAATGCCAACACTATGCAAATATCCAGTCCAACATTATCCCAACAAACACATTGAACTACACATGCACTTCATTAGAAAGCTCATTCATGACCATGTTCTTGAAGTGCAATATTGTTCAATAGTGATCAAGTTGTAGACATCTTTACAAAGGCTCTCACAGAGGCGAAGTTTAGTAAACTTCGATTTATGGTTAGAGTTCAGGAAGTTGTCACTAAGGGGGGGATAGGCTCTAATGCCTCCTTCCTTCTCCTATTGTGTCATATTTGTACATCCTTCAATCCTATCCCAAGTTGTTCTTAAGGGGGCATGTTAGGATATTCTGACACATAGGTAATAGCTAAGTATAACTTCGTCTACTGTAGAGTTAGGTAAAGTGTGTTTCTTTACTATGTACTTTTGTAACTTACAACCGATGGTCACGATATGTAGTGATCTAACGGTTCATTCTCTCCTCAGTATTACCAATACTTGATTTGTGGCTTAACACCAAATTGGTCCATAATCTCTATTTAAAGAGCATGGAGGCCCATTTGTAGAGTAACTGTTCATGAGAGAAGCTTATGTAAATTTTCATTCTTTTATTAATAAATTGCCTGAAGTGGTTGCGTTGGCTCAAGCCGTGGACTATTTCCCTCTTTGAGGGTTTTAACCACGTCAACAACACTGGTGTATTGATCTGTGATCTGTTTGTGAGCAGTTTTCTTTGGTGTTCTGTCTGAGGAACTTACCCTGTAAATTCCTACACCATTTTCTCCTCCACCTGTGTAAACCATGTGGTCCCTCACCCATCTGTTATGAATGTATGTTTGAAGGTGGGCCTCTTGACCCTAACAGTGTGTCTTTTCATTGGAATAGTTAAGTAGTTTTCCTTACTTGTCATGGGTAATTTTGGGCATCATTTGGCAGGGAGATTCAGCGAAAAGAGTGGGTTAGGTTTGTATTCTTGTCTCCATTGCCCAATATCGTGGTTACTCTTGTATCCTAGTCCCGTGGGATATTATTTACTAGCCATTAGCTTTATGGTTGGCACTACATGGAAAATCTCAAATTTGGTTATGTGGTTTCACTTCCTGGTATCACCTATATTACTCCCTCTCCACTAATTTGAGCCTTACTCATCTACTTTCCATCTGAGTCCACATGTGTCCACTGGGTCGACATAGGGTTAGCCTCCCCTCCCCTTGACCACACCTTGGGTCAGGCCTGAAACGATGCCCTAGAGGCTGATGCAACTAAAAATAAAGTAAAAATCATAATTTGGCCACTCTCAAAAGGAAATGTACCATAAAATGCAAAAGATAGTTGGGACATACAAATTTAGTACATGGGAAAAAACCAAACATAAACTCTACCCCTTATTCATGGCCATCACAATGGTTCCTATGGGACCTATATGAGCCCTCCTCAGTCATTAAGGAACCCATGATTATCCCAACACTTGGTGGGTGATGAACTACCTCACCTCAAGGGGTTATCCACCTCTATATATTACACAACATGCTCTCCATTCCCTAGAGCCCCAAGAAGTTATGAAGAAAAATCAATAAAAGGAAAAATGCATATGAAGAAGGGTGGAAAAACAAAGGTTGGGGTAATCATGTACCAATATTTTTTCCCTCCTACATTTATATACCCAAGTGTGGGTTTCCTTTATTGTAGCTACCCATGCACCTTGACATGTGGTCTGGGTGATTCCCCTGATCCCCACTCCATTCAATTATTATATCACTTGCCACCTATCTCTTAAAGGATGTACTATGGATATTCCACCCCCTTTAAAGGTTGAAACCACCTAATAGGGTCCTTGGTTAACCCTGTATTGAGCTTAGGGACACTTGTACATGCCAAAGCCCACTATGGAAGGGCATGCTACCATGAAGTGCTCATTGATCCCATGATTTGTTAGCATTATTACTTGATTATTTTAATGTTGTTTTGTATGGGAGGGTAAGGGGATGCATTGGATCTTATGTAGGGTTGTGAGTGGGTCTTCATTTGGGGCTTGTTCTGCCTATATAGGGTCCTATCCCTCCAAAAGGCCACATTGGTGCTTGTAAGGTGAGTGTTGAGAGCCATGGACCTCCACCATAGCATATGTTACTTCATGGATACCAAAAAGAATTCATTTATTGCTTGTGTGCGACCTTTTGGATGAGTATGATGCACCTAGTTCACCATGCCTAGTCGGCTCCATAGTTGCACGATACACTTGGCAGATGTTCCAGGATGCCTCCTGCTACATAGAGATGGCTTATGTCATTACTCCAACCCTTATATATGTTCTACAAGCATATTTGATCCATTTGGAGACCCATGAGGATGTCCTTGTGCCCCCACACCCACTTGGGAGCACCACAGGTTTCTGATTGGATAACAAGGTTCCAACCCCTTGTCCACTATGTTTGGAGTCCATTTCTTCATTATGGCATCCCTTGGACTTCTTCAAGCCTCCTCAAAGGCCCAACGACTCACTTTGTTGATCAATCAACCCTCTTGAGAGGCTTATCTTTGCATTATTGAGCTATTTGGTGGGCTTGTCACCAAACGTTTTGTTATTATGCATATTATTTTATTTGAGGGGATATATTAGGCCTAATTAGCTAAATTGAATTCATTAGGAAGTGTATAAATACAAGTGCGATGAATCATTTTGATCATCATCACTTGGATTGGATCATTCTCTCTTGTGAGATTTTCGCTATTCTTTTGGGAGGATGAAATTGGATGAAGGAATGAATTTTGACATTTGGATCTCTTCATTTTTGTATTGGGGCTTCACTATTGGCATATAATGATGACTGGATATACGTTTTCTTACATGTAAGTACTATTTTAAAGATATTTAATCATTTTCTTATGCCACATGCATGTTGTTAGGAATTTTCGCTATATTAGGCTGAAATTTACTACTTTTCTTATGTGAAATTGTGGAAATTTGTCTTTTTAAGTATTGCATCATGTCATGGGCCATGCATAAATGAGTGAATGGTCCTAGAGATATTTTGTCGAAATTTTATCTTGATAAGTTATCATATATTTCATCTCAAAGTGTAAATACCTTGAAGCAATTATCTCACGCCCTAATTGTCATGTGAAATTGTTCTAGAGGCCTCATTGACTAAGTGAATTAATTCCAAGCATTGGAGCATCCTTGAATCCATTTCTCCCAAAGGATTAGGCATTGATCCTCCATAGGTGATTACCTAAAATAATATTTTTCTCACCCTTCTCTCTTTCTTTCTAGGCCTAAACTCCATAGGTGACCTAGGGCATCGTTTTTGTCACAATTCACCCATACAAAAAAAATTCAATCTCTTTCCCTTTACTATGTTGTCATTTATCTTAGCATCCCTCCAAATTTGAGGCAATTCCAACAGTGGGATCTCAAGATATTCCAAGAACTAGCTCTAAGATTGATTCTTGCCCCTAGTTTCCCTTGGCTAGTGACCTCATAGGGATCATTGCATCAAAATTAGTGAAACTTTCCCCTTTGATCCCCTTCTACCCCTCAATTATGTCAAGAGCACCCTTTATTGATCAACTCCACCCCCTTGACCTAATTATGGGTCCACTTGGTCCCGTGTTGTTGTGTCTCCTAGCATCCCTCCAAATTTGAGGCAATTTCAACAGTGGGATCTCAAGATATTCCAAGAACTAGCTCTAAGATTGATTCTTGCCCCTGGTTTCCCTTGGCTAGTGACCTCATAGGGATCATTGCATCAGAATTAGTGAAAATTTCCCTTTTGATCCCCTTCTACCCCTCAATTATGTCAATAACACCCTTTATTGATCAACTCCACCCCCTTGACCTAATTATGGGTCCACTTGGTCCTGTGTGGTCCCATAACTTATTGAAGTTAATTTCACAAAGACTACTTGGAAACCAAGTTGTCACGAGGGTTTCTAAGACTAGGTATCTCCTTTACAAGTCTTATCTACAAAATCTAGCCCTTGAAATCCCCTTGGCCCTTCCTAGACAACCATACACCTTGCTTCTCAACCAAGAAAATGATACAATTGAGTCTCTCTTGAGAATAGGCCTTAGGAATCACTCCTTACCCTTTAATTGACTCATTTATCTAGTGATTCCCTTTATACTGGGTCTACTCCCATTGGTGAAAGTTCGTAAAGAGCAAGGATCTTTAGCTGAGGTGCCAGTGGTCTATTACTCCATTGTTTCCCTTGACCTAGTAGTTTCTCTATAAGATCCCCTTCTAGGATCCCTGCTAGATTGAGTGGTAACATCTAGTGTCATTGTTAGGGACACAAGATGTTTGTTTTGTTCCCCATATGACATATTGACATATCATTATTGGCGACTCCATTGGAATAACAAAGCCATATTTCTTCATTGAGCTTCATAGTTGAAGCTTGTACAGTGAAGCAAGCATCTATCAAGGTACTTTAATTCACCCAGGCGACTCCATTTTAATCCTAATATGCAAAATCATAGAAAATGGACTATCGTAAAAGAGAGATTAATCTTCATTCTACATTTGCAAAATTCATTGACCAAGACATTCAGGAACTGAAAAAGAGTGTGGATAAATATGCAGAATCTTACCAAAATGTATTGGAAGGTATGGATATGGAACTCATGATCAGGTTTCATAGGTCGCAACAAGTACAAATCAACATAATGAGGTGTTCCTAAGAGGAGGATACTAGTCGTCTCCTTGAATTTCCTCTCCTAACCTATGCTTTGAATATTCTGACTGACCTAATTATTGACAAATATTATAATCAGTTGCAAAGTTCAAAAGAGTACAGTCAATTGAACGTTCAAGGTAGCAATGAATAAAGTTCAAGTGTGTAGGATCATTGTCAAAATGAGGAATGGAATCAATCTATATAATTTGGAGAGGACCTTGGTAATGAAAAAAGAATGAGTGCTCCTTGGGTCCACATGACGAAACGGGGGATGATTTTGTGAACATGTATTAGGGAAGATGAGGTTGTGGAAAGTAAATTTGAGGCTGACCTTACCTTTCTCAAGGATATCACTCCTGATGACTCTCCTTTTGAGAACCTTAAGGAAGGTGATCCCATGAGCTCCTTGGAAGATGGAATTGGATGCTATTTCCACATTGAAAAGGAGAAATGGGAAATTTTTGGGCCTCAATTTAATTATTCTCCCATTTATGATACTAACGAAGAGGATGAGGTTGAGATTGGTTTTCCCTTTATATCAAGCATTATTTATGATGAAATACCCATTGATACCCTTAGGAAGGAGAATTGTTATTTTCCCTTGCATGAAGAGGGTTAGTTGGAAGTAATTGATTCTCCTTTTAGGGAAAACCCATTTTTTGATGCTAATAATGAGGAAATCGATAAGGATCCTACCTATGATTCTATATTCAAATCACTTGAGCCTTTATATTATGACTTTGGGGAATAAAAACTCGTTGAATATGACACTTTTCCCTCCCCTTTGCATTTTCCTCTTTTTCATCATTTTGAGTCTTCCTCAAGTGATTCCCTCAACCCTTGTCATATGATCCCAAGTAACCATAAGCCCTTCCCCCCTGTTGAGTATAGTGTCAAATACGATCCCCTCATTTACTATACTTTATCTCCTTGGACACGCTCAAGGTTTTGATCACTCCATGACCTCCCGTCTCCAATGGGTCCATCACCTTAAACAACCTATTTTTTGCATTCCTTCTTTTCCTTACCCTTTGTTCCCCTCTCATCACGACCTTGTGGAATCTACAAAGCATAATATTATAACCAATGATTGTGATATGGATTTCTTGAGAGAGATATTTCATTCCATCATTTTGTACTTAGAGGGAAAGCTCCACACTTCTAGATTGACCTATCCCCCTAGGGATTCCTTTTACCTTGAATGGATATCATATTATCCCACCTCCCACCCACTTCACCCTCCTTGTGATTATGTTTACATTCGCTTTGGGTTTTTTTTCATGAGTAATCATATTGGCAGGCATATGTATATTGATATGATGACATGTTGGTTGCATTGGCTTTATTATTACACTTAGTATTGGCCTTACTATGTGCATGTTAGGGTAGGATGCATTGCATGTCGATTTTCTCATTAGAACTAACATCATATGATTTTTCTCATGGAAGATTAGTTGCATTTAGATTAAGTTTGCATATTTTTACTTTTCGGTTGATTCTACAACCTAATACTAAGCATGGGTGATCATAAGACACCATAAAAACATGTCGCCCCATGTGCTTGGTCTTTGATATGTGAAAATAACAGGTCTATAGTAACCAAGAGATTGATGGTGTTCTCATGACCTCTCGTTCAAGTAGCTTTGTACACTTTTCCGAGAGCTCATGTCCCAATTGGAGCCATATGTTACCCACCACTTGTGGATAGTCTATATGGGAGAAAATGTTTCTCTAGATGGTCCTTAGTCAGTAGCTAGAAACCCCTGAATAGCTTGATGTGTCATTTTCTCTGACACCTGAGCCAGCCATGCAGTCCCTCACCCATTTGTTATGAATGTATGTTTGAAGGTGGGCCTCCTGACCCCAAAGGTATGCATTTTCATTGGTATAGTTGAGTATTTTTCCTTGTCATGGGCACTTTTGGGCATAGATTGGTGGGGGGTTTGGCAGAAAGAGTGGGTTAGTTTTGCATTCTTGTCTCCATTGCCCGATTTCGTGGTTACCTTTTATCCTAGTCCTGTGGGATATCCTTTATTGTCCATTAGCTTTAGGGTTGGCACTACATGGGAAAACATGATTTTGGTTGTGTGGTCATGCTTCCTGATATCACCTACATTACTCCATCTCCACTTATTTGAGCCCCATTCATCTATTTTTCCATTTGGGTCCACATAGGGTTAGCCTCCCCCTCCTCTTGTCCACACCTTGGATCAGGCTTGGAACAATGCCCCAGAGATTGATGCGGCTAAAAAGAAATTAAAAAGCATAATTTGACCATTCTCAACAGGAAATGTACCACAAAATGAAAAATATGATCGGGACATACAAATTTAGCACGTGGGAGAAAACCAAACATGAGCTCTACCCCTTATTCATGGTCATCACCCTGGTTCCTATGGGCCCTAATGAGCCCCCTCCATCTTTAAGGAACCCATGATTGCCCCAAATCCCAATGGGCAATGAACTACCCTATCTCAAGCAGGTATCCACTGCTATATATTACACATCCTACTCTCCATACATTGGAGCCCTGAGCAGTTATCAAGAAAAAACAGTAAAAGGAAAAAAAACATACAAAGAAGGGTGGAAAAACAAAGGTCGGGCTAACTCATGTACCATGATTTTGTCCCTCCTCTATTCATATACCCAGGTGTGGTTTTCCCTTATTATAGCTACCCACGCACCTTGACATGTCGTCTGGATGGTTCCTCTGATCCCCACTCCATTCCATTATTATATCACTTGACCTACCTATTAAAGGATACACTATGGACATGCCACCCCCTTTAGAGGTTGAAACCACCTAATATAGTCCTTAGTTAACCTCTTATTGAGCTTAGAGACACTAGTACATGCCAAAGCCCACTATGGAAGGGCATGCCACCATGAAGTGCCCCATTGATCCCATGACTTGTAAGAATTATTACTTGATTATTTTAATGATTTTTTATATTGGAGCACAAGGGGACACATTGGATCTTATGCAATATGCAGGTGGGTCTTCATTTGGGGCTTGGTCTCCCTATACGGGGTCCTAGCCCTCCAAAGGGCCACATATGTGTTTTTAGGGTGAGCGTTGAGAGCCATGGGCCCCCTCCATAGTAGATGTTACTTCATCGATCCCCAACACTGTTAATTGACTGCTCGTGTTCTACCTGTTGGATGAGGATGATGCACCTGGTCCACCATGCCCAAGCGGCTCCATAGTTGCACCATACACTTGGAAAATGTTCCAGGATGCCTCCCACTATAGAGGGAGGGTTTATGTCATTACTCTAACGCTTACAGATGGTCTACAGTCATATTTGATTCATTTGGGGAACCATGAGGATATAATTGTGCCCCACAACCAATTGGGGGCACCACGAGTTCTTGATTGGATAACAAGGGGCCAACCCCTTGTCCACTATGTTTGGAGTCCATTTTTTCATTATGGTGCCCCTTGGAATTCATAAGGCCTCCTCAAAAGCCCAACGACTCACTTAGCTGATCATTCGACCCTCTTGAGAGGCTTGTCTTTGCATTATTGAGCGATTTTGTGGGCTTGTCACCAAAAGTTCTATTATTGTGCACATTATTTTATTTGAGGGGATAAATTAGGCCTAATTAGTTAAATAAAATTCATTAGGAAGTGTATAAATACAATTTTGATGAGTCATTTTGATCATCATCACTTGGATTGGATCATTCTCTCTTGTGAGATTTCCTCTATTCTATTTAGAGGATGAAATTGGATGAATGGATGAATTTTTATGTTTTGATCTCTTGATTTTTGTCTTGGAGCTTCACTATTGGCATATAATTATGATTGGATATACGTTTTCTTACTTGTAAGTATTCTTTTAATGCTATTTTATCATTTTCTTATCCCAAATGCATGTTGTTGGGGATTTACACTATACTAAGTTGAAATTTAATATTTTTCTTATGTTAAATTGTGGAAATTTGTCTTTTTATAGAATTGCATCATGTCATGGGTCATGTATGAATGATTGAATGTTTCTAGAAATATTTTTTCGAAATTTTATCTTGATAAGTCATCATATATTTCATATCGAAGTGTAAAGACCTTGAAGCAATTTTCCCATGCCCTAATTGTCATGCGAAATTATTCTAGAGGCATCCTTGACTAAGTGAATTTATTCCAAGAATTACAACATCCTTGACTCCATTTCTCCCAAAGGATTAGGCACTTATCCTCCATAGGTGTTCACCTAAAAGAATATTTTTCTCACCCTTGTCTCTTTCTTGCTAGGCTTAAATTCCTTAGGTGACCTAGGGCATCATTTTTCTCACAATTCACCCATAAAAAAAGGTGATCTCTTCTCCTCTAATGATTTTTTGTGTCTCCTAGAATCCCTCCAAATTTGAGGCAATTCTGACGGTGGGATCTCAAGATATTCCAAGCCCTAGCTCTGAGATCAATTATTTCCCTTGGTTTCCCTTAGCTAGTGACCTCATGGGGACCATTGCATCAAAATTAGTGAAAATTTCCCTTTTGATCCCCTTCTCCCCCTCAATTAGGTCAAGAACACCCTTGATTGACCAACTCCACCCCCTTGACCTAATTCTGGGTCCACTTGGTACCATGTGATCCCACACACTATTGAAGTTAATTTCATAAAGACCAATTGGAAACCAAGTTGTCATGAGGGTTTCTAGGACTAGGTATCTCCTTTACAAGTCTTATTTGCAAATCCTAGACCTTGAAATACCCTTAGCCCTTTCTAGAGAGCCTTACACCTTGCATCTCAAGCAAGAAAACCACACAATTGAGTCTCTCTTGAGAATAAGCCTTAGGAATCACTCCTTACCCTTTAATTGACTAATTTATCTAGTGATTCCCTTTATATAGGCTATCCTCCCATCAGTGAAAGTTCGTAAAGAGTAGGGAGCTTTAGCTGAGGTGACAATGGGTTATTTCTCCATTTTTTCGCTTGACCTAGTAGTTGCTATATAGGATCCCCTCATAGGACCCCTACTAGTTTGAGCGATAACAGGACTCATCAATAACGTTTCAGATAATGATCTCTGCTAAACATTTTTCTCCTTTACAAAGAGAAATTGTATCAAACATTGGAGCCTTTCCCCTAACATACTGTATAGATGAGCGACACCGAAGTTCATAATGCTTTATTATATTATTAAGTTGAATTTGGACACCATTACCATTGGAATCTACTTCATCATCACTCTAATGTTAATTTTGTAGCTCAATTACAAATTCCAACCATGGTACAAGATTCTTCTTTTCGAGAGGACCAATTTTGACTATTGAAGTTGTTGACACCTAATCTTCATGATTGGGTGAATTTATGTAAATAAGTAAATTAGGAATGTGAACAGTCATCGGGAGATGAACTGAACAGTCACTCCCTATTATATATAATAAAGACCTACCTAATGAAATGAAACACGAATCAATTTTACTGCCTATTGGAGTTACTACCTGACCTGACATGGTATCAACGCCAACTCCTTGTTTTATCTATTATGCTCCTGTAACTCCTCTATCCTGTCCTGACATGATACAGTCTTGAGTTACCTTCCAGCGTTGCTCTGCCTCTGCCTTATTCCCCTCTATCCTGAAATAACCTGCCTCTGCCATATTCCTTTCCAGTGCTGCCTCATAACGCATCTGTCCATACTGTCTAGACAAAAGCGCTGTACGTTAAATTTTTTTGTGAATAGCGCTATCATTTCCTGTTTTGTGTTTTTTTTTTGAAATGGGGACGACGTTTGGTTGGGGTACATTCATTGATTCTTCTTCTTCAATGGAATGAATGGTTTTCCCTCTAATTGTAGACAGGCTTGAAACCTCAACATGCTATCTCATCATCGCCCAGCGTATTTACGGTTTTAGCTACTGCTAACTCTTCACACTGTCTCATATTCTTTTTAAACACTGTTCCATATCGAACCTCCTTCCAAACACGCTGCCCATGATATTGTTTAGCGTAGCTCCTTGCAGGTGTCGTCGAACCCTAACAACACCGCTGGACTGACATTCCTTAACGCTGTTCCATATTTTGTTAATGCTGTCCCATGTTTTGTTAACGTTGTCCCATATTAAGTAATCTGGTTGGGTGAATGGTCTGTCAGAAAACTTATATGTGGAACTTCTTTGTTTCATTGCTGAACAGTGGAAGTTTGAAGTATGTAAATTCTGCCAACATCACAGCAGTCGCACACAGCGTGGCTGGCACAATGGTCTGGAGAGCTTAAAAGTGTTGCGCGACACTATTTTATGCCTGAACCTATTCAAAATGCCATAGTAGAATTGCATGGTAAAAAAGGTAAGGAACTGCATAAGTGGCTGGAAGAGTATCCTAAAATTACAAAGCTTTCAATCTCAAGTTTCGCCAAGCAGCTCCAGGAGGTTGTAAAATCTTCAACAAATAGTAAGCTTGTTATCAATGCTGCACATTTTTTCCATTTTTCATCTGTAAATAGGTACATCGAAGAGCGCGATTTGTTCGATCTTTGCTCAACTATTCCGATCATGGATGGGAATTATTCAGATTTTATCATTTATGAGCTCGGATAGCCAGTAAACCAAAACACCCACTATAACAGACAAGGTGTAACCAAAAAGTGGTAAATTTTCTCATCGATGCCATGTAAAACTGACAGACAAAGCCTGGCCTGCTAAACATCTTAAAATCCCAAGTGAAGTTTAGTCGTGGCTTCAAGGTCTAGAGAATCAAAGGGATTTATGGTGATTTTTTAGTCTTTTCAGTGAGCTTTGAAATTGTGATGTCGTTGTTGCTCCAACTTTGTAGAGCTCGCGGTTGATGTCGTTGCTGCTCCAACTTTGTAGATCTCGCGGTGAATGATTGATTATTGACTGTGATATGAATTAAACAACCAAAATTGTTTCCCACAGAAAATTTTGAGTACATTTTTACTGTATATTTCCAAAAGTATTATTTTCTATCAGCAAAAGTTTTTTTTTACAGAATGCATTCAATCATATCCATGGTAGGAATAGTTCTCACTGGCAATGAGAACTATCTTGAATGGTCCCGGATGATAAAACACACCCTCATCTTCAATGAGTTGTGGAAAGGAGTGTGTGTCAGAGAAGGAGATAATGACCTAGTACAACCTACCTCAGACAAAGAGCTCGTCATTTGGGAAAACAAGAACAGCAAAGCCTATGCATTAATTGCAACATCTGTAAATGAAGAGGTGAGTCGCCATATTTCGTCATATTCAACTGCCTTTGAAGCCTTACAAAAGCTAAAAGAACTCTTTGACTCACATAATGCACTTGAAGTTGTTCAACTCATGATTAAACTCTTCACTCTTGAACTGCAAAATAATGATCCTCTTGCTCTTGCATCTGAAGTAAAGTCTATAATGCATGATATCAAATCCACTAAGGTTGAGCTGGATATCCCTCTTATTTATTTTCTCAAGGCACTTTATCCTACTTACTCCAATTATCTTGAGTCTTTGCAAGCAAATGGAAATCTCAAAGATATAACCTTTGGCTCTCTTGTGAAAAAGTTTGCTAAAAGAGAGAAAGCTTTTGGAAAGAAGACAACTCCTGAATCTTCTGAAGAGACTGTGTGCCTTGCTCATAAAGAAAAGCATCCTGCTCAAGATTCTATAAGAGGAAGAGGTGGACGAAGAGGAAGAGGAAGATATTTCAGAGGCAGGGGGGCCAGACACTCTCAAGGAG